>JAOTQH010233215.1:0-13514 GCA_025631255.1 Cornus kousa
AAAAGTGAAAATGTGAAATTGACTCGGTCCTCGAAGGAAGTCGTCAATCCAAGGAAAAGAGTCTCGGAAACCATTCCTGAGCACTCAAGATGACACTAAGTGACAAGAAACCGAACTCAGAAAAGAAAAGATCAACGGGAAAAAAAAATATCCGTAAAAATCCGGGTCATTACAGTTTCTCTTGAATCCAAGGGAAGCAAAAGAATTTCAAGTTTTCCTTCTAGGGTTATGTAGAGGAAGATAAGGCAAGGCTTTTGTATTCAGCTCAAGGATCTAAGGTGAGTGAAAGGAAGCCAAAATGAAGTCTAAAGCTTTAAATCAAGCTTTGCTCCAATGAGGGCTGGGTTAGGGTTCTTAAGAGGAAAGAGATGAATTAATAAAATGTGGAAACCCTAAGTTAAATGTGGTGGAATCCTCCACACACTAGGTGCTCTTGCACTACCTCTCACATACACACACACAATGTAAGACTTAATTTCATGCCTACATTTGTCACTAATCCATAGCTCCTTCCTAGGCTTAATCGTAAGCCTATACTTGTCAACTATCCAAGCCAACATGTGCTCCAATCCTAGGCCAACAAATAGGTGAATCTCCACCCTCTATGTGTCAAGAGATTAAGCTTCCAAGTGGTTCCACCATAATGTTTACAAGTGGCACCATGAGAGTGTGACACTTGTCATATTTTTTGAAAATTGTAAAAAAGTTCCTTTTTGAAAGTATCTTCCAAATTAAATTACAAAATGATCCCTAAGATGAAAAATAATTACTTTGCATAATTACACAAAAACCCCAAAAGTCAAGAATAATTCCAAGAAGCTATGCATACATGCCCTTTACAAGAAAAGTAAACATCTAGCATGCTCTTCTACAAAAGTAAAAATATAGATATCATGGAATTTAAATATCATGGATGTATACAAAGCTGGAATCAAATCCAAGCACAAAAAATGAGGTTATGCAAGGAAAAATGAAAAAATAACTAAAAGACGAAATAGGAAAAAAGACGAAAAAGGAAATTACTGGAAAATGAAAAGACGGAAAATGGCCGAGTCATTACAAAATGGACTTCCATTCGGTCTTTGCAATGACTTCCCTACCAGCGAATTTTTGAATAATACATAGAGATTGTTGACTCTCCTTCCTAAAAGCATGATGCGTGGTTCTCTTCCAATCTTCATCGAACCATACTTTACTTCACACATACAACCCTTTAAATCCAAAGCTCTTACAAAAATCACATTCCTTCTAACACTTATAACATGAGGTACATCCATCAATAACCTAACCAGTCCATTTGTTGTCTTGATTTTATTTACTTTAATTCACATGTACAGCATCATAAGAAGAATTAGTCACAATAAACATCATACCAATTATAGGCTTATAGGACGTAAACCAATTTTATGAGGACACATATCATAAGAACAACTAGAATCAAGTATCACTTTAGCTTATCTCTTGCTATTAAGGATTCAAATTGCTTCATCAACATTATCTTGTACATTTGTAGCCTCAAACATAACAACAACAACATAAAGCTCTTTTTGAATTTCTGGACAAGATTGTATGATGTGTCCCTTTTCCTTGGACCTCCATCTCTCCATTTTTTACGTTTTGCTTACTTTATTACAAAAAAATTTCTTTTCTTGAACAACAACAACTTCAGACTCACCATGTTGATCCTTACAATAGATCTTCTCATAAGAGAATAAAACATACTTAACTTGCTTCATCGTAATTTTATCTCTCCCATAAAGTAAAGTATTGAATAATTGCACATGAGTAAAGCGTACTGATGATGTTAATAAGATAATAGCTTTATCCTCACAACTCAATTTAAAACCAACTTTTGATAAGTCACAAATAATCTTATTAAACTCATCGAAATGTTTTTGCAAGTCCACACCTTCCTTTCTATGTAAAGTGTACAACTCTTGTTTCAAAATTAACCGGTTGATGAAATTATTTCCTACATAAAGATTCTCCAATTTCTTATACATATATGTTGTTGAAGGTTCTTGTATCACATCATACACAACATCATCTATCGATTACAATTAAATAGCACCCATCCCCTTCGAGTTAATTCAGTCCCACTTATTGTATCCATCTTCGTTGATTTTTTTGCCCATTGCCTCTTCCAAATCTTGTTGAAACAATAAATCCTACATCCAAACTTTTTTTTTCTTCTTAGTTGGTACTCACACACACATGTTTCCACTAAGGCTAGAACTCAGACTTCCCTTTGGTAAGTAAGGGCCTGATACTGCCGGGCAGCGCTTGATACCTCCAGGCTGCTGGCCCGTTGGTAATTCCACATCCAAACTTGCCGGTGACTAAAGTTATTTCTTCTATCAAAATTTTCAATCGCGTACTTTACATCTGTAGTAGTTGCTTCCATGGCATTAATAATGAACTGGTCAAAGATCTCAAACAATAGCTAAAAAACAAATGAAAGCGCGTAGACGCACAAATAATTGAAACAATAGCAATAAAACAAATGAAAGCACACGCACACAAATAATCAAGATTTATGTGGTTTAGTAAGTTGCTTACCTTCACGGGCGAAGAACGACCAACTTTCTTTTAATAAGGATTATAAACTCTCCTTACTACTTTCTCTTAACTCACTCGCCTTGCAACTCTCTCTGTCTCTCTTCACACCACTCCAAACAATTACTTCTTAAACAAGGATTTTCATACCTTGTCTAATAAGACTTAACTTCCTCCACAGGTCTCTGTCTTGCTCTATAAGTCTCCAGACTACAGGAAAAACATCTTCTAATTAAGGAAACAAATCTCACACCTCACCGAGATAGCTCTAACCTTTCCAAAATCTCATTATTTCCCGTCCTAAAAAGTACGACATGTTGTATTTCCTCAAAACAACATCATTCGAAAGATTTTGAGACATATCCCAATGCATATATTGTCATTACATTTTATTTTCTTAATAATTAATTATACTCTGATATGTCCTAAAAAGGTTAAATTTAATATCAACCTATTAAACTTTTGTCAAGAATTATCTAAAAATTATTCAATGCATAGTTGGAGTATGTGAAAAGTATTGAACACTTGATAAAAATAAAAATTAAATTATTTTTGAATTAATATTGATATGTTTGAGAAAAATCACAATATCAAACGAGTTTCTTCAATTTGAATTGGCATGATGATACAAAGGGCATCTACTCCAATTATAATCCAGGATGGGAGGGGTGCGAGGCGGGTGTGAACAAAAGTATGCGAGTGAATTTTTTTGCCAATATAAAAAAAATTAAAAGTAAAATAAAATAAACTTGACTCGATGATACATCCCTTATTAAACTACCCATAGTCATATATGCGAATGAGTGTAAATGAGAATGTGAATGAGAGTCGCTGCACATAAATGAAAATAGTAAAAATTAACGAAAGAAAAGAAAAATGTTGACCCCATGTGACTCCTAATTAGAAAGATCTAATAAACTTTTAGAAACTGAAGTCGATTTCATTTCAACCTCAATGCAACAAAGTTGACTGTTACAAAGACAAGTAAAATATGATTTTACATCTATGGATTTGACCCCACCCACTCCGCCCAAACTATCCATTTTGTTGCAAAGTGATTTTATAATGATCAATGTACCCTTAATATAAATTTAAGAAAACTTTTCATTTTAAGTTTTTATTTTACTTTTAAATTTTTAAAAAATAAAACTTCAATTTTTTTTTGAACCTTACACACCATTAAAGTGATGTTATAATGACGAAAATGCCCCATAATATAAATTTAAGAAAATTTAGATTTTCTTTAAAATAATTTTTATTTTAGGTTTTGTTTTTCCTTATTAGTTTTTTTAAAAACAAATTTTTTTCATGGTATTATCATTTTCTTATAGACTCAAATTAATAAAACAAATTGGGAAATTTTTAATAATACTATGCCAACGTTTTATATATTTTCCTTAGTTGAGAAACTCATAGTCACTGCTTCCACTGAGGTTCGAACCCCTGATCTCCCTTTGGGAGGTTGAAGCCTTGTACCGCTTAGTTTTATATTAAATAGGCAATATTTCCGTTAATTCTATTAAGAGACATTTTTATCATTATAACACCACTAATGCAACAAATTGAATAATCAGAGTTTTATGTCACCCTTTTTTTTTTTCATGGAGGTTTCTTACAAAAAATTGAAAGTAAAAGGGGTTGGGGGAGTGAATTTTAACAATTTGCCCCATATTTAATAAAAATACATGCACCTTTCTTATCCGACATTTTCATAAAATGGCGTAGAAAAAAAAAAAGAAATATATGGTAAATTCCAACAAGAAGTTTTGAAGTATTGGAAAGGAAGAAAAACTGATTAGAGCGTTGTTAGACCAAGATTACAAGAATGCCAACAATTATAGTGATATAATATGTGTAAATATTTTAAATGGTACACTTATTAAATGACAAACTCTTAATTACTACTCCTTTTATAAATTATTGAAGTACATCTTCTTTTGTTGGATAATCATGTTTTGTATACCTTACTAGACTTGTAATTAATAATTAAATTTATTTTTTAAAATCTTATTTTTAGGCTTTCATCAAGGTAATAGTGATATATTTTTTCCAATGTAAACGTACTCAAATTTTTTTATTTTTTATTTTTCTCAGAAGTTGAATTTTTATTAACTTGAAACAATTGCTAAAGAAAAATTAATTCTCAAATAATACTTTTCTTTTCTTTTTTTTTTAATCCGCAACTTGTCTTTTCCTCTTGTTTATTATTATTTTTTCACATATAAACTTTTCATCGCTTGAATTTTTCTCATTTTTTTATTTTACCATTTTGAAATTATACACGCTAATTAAATTTTTAAAGAAAATTATATTACAATTAATTTATAAATTTTTCAAAAGTTAATTATATAGAGCTTGTTTGGTATACATTTTATTTTTAACGTTTTTGTTTTTATCAAGTACTATAACAACGAACGGTAGAAAACACACGTTTCATAAAAAATATTTTGGTTTGCATACTGCTGAAACGTTTTGTGAATGATAACAAAAAATCGAAATTGTAATTTGATGTTTTTATATGTTTTCCGACCATAATATTTAGCACTATAGAGTTGAACAATAAATAATAATTATAAATTTTTTTTTGAAAAATGTTTTTAAATGACATTTTTAGACTAGTCATTATATTTTTTATTTTATCGATCTTGTAACAAATCACGTGGGATAACTGATATTAGTTTAGAATAGTTCATAACATATCATATTTTGGCCAAAACCCAAATTGGTGATAGAGTTAAAGCAAATTTTCGAATTTCTCAAAACAATTTTTTTTTTCTTTTACCAAATATGATTTTAATTTCTACCCAAAATACTGTTACAAGCCTACAACAAAATGATTGTTTTAATATTAACAAAAAAATATAATGCCTAAAATAATTGCATACCAAAGGGATCTAAATAAATTACTATTCAAAATAATAAAGTACTTATTTTATCTCAGGTGGAAAACAAGAAAAAAAACAAACTCATAGCAATCCTAATTTGACTCCCAAAGCAATCCTAATTTGACTCCCAAATCAAAATTAGCTCCGGACCTACAAACCTCCAAGATCACCTCCCCATTCACGTTCCCGTTGATAACAACGTCCTTAACCTTTTGCCTAAAAACCAAAACGTCCTCTCACCTCTTTTTAAAAGGATGGCGGCGGTCTATAATGTGGGGACAATAGAACTTTTAAAAGGCGTACGATATTGTCGGATTAAGTGCCTCCCCTGGGCATCTAATTCAGAAATACCTCAAATTTAGGGTCATAATGCATATATGGTAATATATATTTGAAATATCACAACTCCTACGTCATAATTTTTATAATTAAAAGACACAGCACACTTGTATATTTGTCAGTATACTAAAATGATATTAGAAGCAATAGTTTATACATCAAAGCTACAAGAAATTATTTTATATCTTTTTTTATTCATTCAATTTAGATGATGTTAAAATTCTATAGCCACTGCCTAAGAATAAAAAATAAAAATAGAGAATTAATATAGATGGCAAAGTGACATAAAAAAGGAAGTTATTAAATTGATGCGTCAACATTCATCTCTTTTTTACAATCTCTCAAGCACATCTCCTTGTTTTTAGGAAAATAAAATATTTACAAGTTATGATATTGTAAATTAAGAAATGATGCATAAATGATTTTATTGATTTTATCATCATTTGTTTGAAAGAAAAAAAAGAAGTGAAGTGCAATAATAGAAAAGTAGAGTGTGAATATTGTTTCCCTTTTTTATATTTGAACTCAGGAATTGGTTTATTTTATTTAAAAAAAACAAACAGATTTTTAATTAATGGGTACAATCAACTATCAAATTCTCCAAATAATCTTGAAGATTTCTTAAAACATGACATGGTTTCTGATATTGATGTGACAAAATTATATTTAGAGTTACAAATCTGAAGAGAAGCTTTACCATGGAAACAAAAAAAAAGCAATTGAAGTATTAGATTTTAGGATTGACAACCTCTGAGATTTCATGTATATATGTGTTAGGCCATTTTTAAACAATGACACCTTTTTAGGTTTAATAAAATTAACAAAGACACCCCAATGGTCCTAAATTGACATTATTACCCTTAAACACATTCAATTACCAATTTATCCAATACAATTATTTTTTATTGACCAAAATACCCTACCATAACTACCACCCACCAGGCCACCACTGCAACCAGCCACCACCAATTCTGCCCACCCCTTTTTCTCTCTCTCCACCAACCACTTTAACCTCTGCCACCACAACCAAAACCCATCAATTAAACCCACAAAAAACTCAGGCAATTGAAACTATAAAAAAAATCCCAATTGCGCACACACAGATTTATAAATCGCTTCTTCTCTCGAACACACACATATATCTATACATATAAAGATTGATATACACCAACAATTACACGTCTTCTCTCTTTTGCACAGATGCAGAAACATATACACAGAATTACACACACAACCACAACCACATCACCCCCAAATTGACAGAATTTGGGTTTTCTAATTTCTCCATCAAAACGAACACAAACAATTGAAATCATCACCATCGCAACCACATCTCTAAACGCAAACGAGCCGCCACCACCGACAACAATGATGATAACGACGACTCAATCTTCTTCTAGTAGCTACCACCACTCGATACCCTCAACGGCGGCCAAACCGACTCAATTAACTCGCCCTCCTTGACTCAATCAACTCGCTCCCAAACTCACTCAACTAGCTCCCACCCAATCCAAATTGCTCTGACTCACTCAACTCGCTTATCTTCTTCTCTAATTCTACCCCAACTCACTTGACTTTGAATCACTTCCCGATCTTAAACCCCGAGAACAGCTATGAACCCCACCAGAAACTTGCCGCCTCCTCCGTCATCCGTAGCGGCGGTGAACACTTCCTCAACACAAGAGCTAGAAGGCGATGGCAGTAGTGGGTGGAAAAGTTGAGGTGGAGAGGAGAGAGAGGATATAAATGGTGGATGTGGTTGCGACAGTAAGGGTGGCAGCGACGTTGGTTGGAGAAGAGAGAGAACAGAAAGAGGAAGGACGGAGATGAGAGGGATGGTGGTTGTGGCTATAATGGTCGGTGCAGAGAGAAAGGGGAGGCCATAATTGCTTTTATATATAAGGAGAAATTTGACTTTTTAGGAGTTTTGATATCTTATAATAAAATTGAATTAAATATTAAAGGGTAATCTTGTTTTTTCAATATTATAAGGGCTTGTTTAGATCAAAATTATCACAGGAGGTGTCTTTGCCTGAAAAATAGCTAAATTGTATATGGTTTCCAATATGTAAAACCTCAGTGGGAGTCATTGTAATTAACCCTAGATTTTATAAAATGGCTAGGTTATTGTTTTACAAATTCATGAATTGCATTGAAAAAAAAAAAAGGAAAGAAAGGTTGAAGTTGATCAAATCCTACCTATGGTCAATTATATGTTCGAGAAACTTGATTGTAGCACTTTAATTGATAATTTTGCATCTCAAAATGCAAGATGGTCACATTTACTTTGATTTGAAGTTGAATTTTGATTTTTGTAACTAAGTTATGTTGAACATATTTTTTTATTTTTTTAATATAAACTAGATCGTGCTCTTTATAAAGCACTAAGAGCGGGTTTTGTTTTATGTGTTTTCAACATTAATATATTTTATATGTTTATTGTCTCATTCTTATGAAAATTTTACAATCTCATAAATTTTTTGCGCATGTATAACCTTATGTATAAAGGACATTCCATTTGAAAGTTCGCCTAGTGTCTCTCAAAATTTTGGGAATCTCAGGGCCGGCCCTGCTCCACCCTATGATCTTATGTTCGAATTCACTTCTCCCTAATTCCACTAACTACTAACTCTCCTTACCAAGTAAAATATATATATATATATATAAAAATAATAATAATAAAATCTTAAATAATTATTCAATTAAGTGCAAAAATAAGGTCCTTATCTTTCTTATTGTGATAGCAACATGAAACATAGAGATATTTTGACATAACTTTTCCTAGTTGGTACTCACACACACTTCTTCTGAGACTTGAACCCCTAACCTCCCATTGGGAGGTAAGGGATTGATACCGCTAGGCCACTGGCCCGTTAGTATTTTGATATAACTTTTATCTCCATGTATCTAGTTTCAACAACCAAACTTTGCAAAGTATTCATGGGAGTTGCAATATGTGGAATGGTTGTGGAGTAAGATTATGAAAAATAACCTAGAGGTAGTGAATACGTTTAAGTGACATATTTTTTAAAGTTTTTTCTTTTTTCAATTTTATCAAAATAAAACTAAAATAACAATCCATAAAGTAAAAATAAAGTGCAAGTAAAGTAAAGAGTTGGAGATTGACACCGGGTTTTTAGCATGGAAATCCTTGTTGGAAAAAATTCGATTAACCAGGACAAAAATCACGGAGACTTTTAGAATCTCAAGCGAAACGATCTACTATCTTGAAGCAAATTACAATACACCGTGTACTAGACTCAAATCCACTCCGTTCTACAAGGAACTAGTTGCTAAATGTCTGGGTTTACGTTTTCTCATCTAAATGTTATATATTTCAGGCTTATTCTTCAATTATTGTATAAAGGAAGCTGGAAGACACGAATGCTCTATCCCCTTCATAACTCAATTCAATCCTCCTTCCTTCAAATATGAATTTGTAACGAAACTCTACTTTCTAAATGGAATCTTCTAAATCTTCAATATACTTGAACTCCAATCAAACAGAGAACACCAACAAAATATTACTTCATGTAATAGCGTGCGCTCTCAAAATAAAAATATACAAAATAATTAAGATGATTTTCTGTTTAAAAAAAAAAAAAAAAAACTCTGAAGGTTCTCTCAAACTTTTAAATTAAGAGAAAAATTGCTAAAATAAGGATTAGAGAGTCCTAACCTAACCTGGTAAATTAGCCTTGGTCACTCTAGGACTAGGGCTACAAATGAACAAATCGGGCTCAGCTCATTAAAAACTTGGCTCGGGCTTGTTGTTAAGTAAACCTGCTTGAACATAATTTCCAAGCTCATTTAATAAACGAAAAATCATGTGGAATCATTTCATCCAAAACATGAATGTTTCATACCAGCTTAGGATCATCGTTACTACCGATGTATCCCTGACTGCACAATGTTTAGAATCGTTCCGACAAAAATAGGTGATTAAGTCTTCTAGAGGGGATTGGGTTTTTAAGCAAGATTGTAATGATCTTGCCCATTCTTCCTTAGAACCTACCTGGTTGTGCGTAAAATGGATCGCGGTTTGTAATTTGGAAACATCCTCTGAATAAATGAACATTCATGTCAGGATCCAATGGCCTTCATCTTTAATCATCCCTCCAATACAACTTTAGGACACTTACACTATGGAATGCATTTGGTCCATTTGAATCACAAACATGGGTGGAGAACCTATAATACTTATTCAGGGATACGAAAGAATCCTTGTCTACCTTTAATTCCAACTTCAGGTGGAAACCCTATAATATTCAACCATGAGTACTATAAAACTCATTCTTCCATCACAGTCCTTTCATCTTTAGGTGGAGACCCTACAATACTCATTCAGGGATACCAAAATGTCCTTATGTATCCTTGCATTCAACTTGTCATGGGTGGAGACCCTACAATACTCATTCAGAGACACCATTAGTCTTCTGTCTATCAACAATCATCCTTTCAAGTTGAGACCCCTTACAAAACTCATCCAAGTAGGCACTCTGATGCCTACTTTTCCCCATCCATTTAAGGCACCATGAGGCCTCTATGTGACAGTCAATCAACCTTTCGGGTCAATCAACCTTTCAGGTGGAGACCTCTTGTAATACTCATCCAAGTAAGCAAATCGAGGCTTACTTTTTTCCCTTGCATGTGAAGGCCCTAAAACTCACCTTTTAAACCACACAAGGTTTAATTCATCTCTCAACGTGGACGGAGGTCCTTAATCTCATTTGGAGTCAACCTTGACTCACCCCTTTTCATTTCACCAATAATGAACTACGTTTTGACTTAATTCCCATACCTTAGGATGCATAGGAAAATTAAAGCACTCCTTAAGTTTAGTCATGGCCCTCATCACATATATTATTCTTCCACAGGGATTATCATACATCATTTAATTTCCATCTTACCATGTTATTCCTCATTACGTGTGTTATCAATGATAAAAATAACTTGCAATAGAACGAATCCTTGTAGGATAGGGCTATGTTGAGGGTGTTGAACCTTAAGGACTGTGGTGGATTGTTAAGGATAAAATTAATTACTAATTTGATTTAAGAGAAGAAAGAATTTTGATGTTTTTATTTCTAAATTGCAAAACAAAATAAAACTAAAAATAAACTAACCTATTAAGAAGAGATATCAAGAGATAAGGGACTAAGGGCATTGACTTCACCACTAGTCTCGTAATATGGTCAATTGCTTCAACTATGGGGAATTTATACTTATGCATATTCGGGAATCAAGTGGCTACAAGCACACTTTAATTTAATTAAGAAGATATATATAAATATACACTAAGTCATAACTCATTTTTGGTTGGCACGAATTGTCCACCTAACTACTCTAATTTAGGGTGTAATACAACTCGTCTTCTCTAGGCATGAATTATCAAAAAAATTCATTCATATAGTTGTTTAAGCACCATTGCATAATAAACACTTCTACAGTTAAGCGAAACCCTTAGCCACAATTCTCTCACAATAGAAGGGTTTGAATTCAGTTAAAACAAGATTAATTATAATATAAGAGATTAATTTCATTAAAACTAATTTTATTCATTAAAACTCAATTACTTAGTACAACTAAGTCAATTACGCACAACCATGCAATCAATATATATATATATATAAAAATCCCCAAATATAAAAACAATGAAACCATGCTATTCGGACTAGGGTTACATCAATTCCATAAGGAATGCTTTAGCTACTCATGAAGAGGAAGGATATCATCATTCTTGGTGTAAAAGCCATCTCCAGGGATTGCCAATTGGAATCTTCAATCCTCAAAACCCTAAAAGGCGCCAAAACTCTCTCTTGTATCCTCATCCCTTATGTTGGACATATCTCTCAATATATATTTTGTAGGGTTTCCTCCTAAAGAAGGAAAATACTAAAAGCCCGGCAAAAGAAAGAAGTCCAACCAGTCTTCTATATTTAATTTCGTTAGTTTTTAATGTTGTTTTGACCTTTTTGGAGTAAGAATATAGATATTGCTATTAATTAAATACAAAAACGATGGGCTTCAATTATTCCTTCCAAAGCCACTAAGTTTGCTAAAAGTTATGCCTAAAAACACTAAAGCGGGTTTAAAATTTTCTATTTAAGTTGTTTCCTTATTTGAATAGGAAAGTTTCTTTTTTTTCATATAATGACCCAAAACGAATTTTGCTTGTTAAAACTCCTTTAAAAGTCTTCTAGAATTATTCTTGAATAATCTTGGCCACTGAATCACCTTGGATACTCTAGCTCTCGCGGTCTCAATCCGTTGATTGAACTCAAAGACCCTAAAAGCAACAGAATTAACTGAATTTATGGAGATTACCTAAAAATGACAAAAATTAAGAAAATAACATAAGTTCTACTATGTAAGCATCACTAAGGACTTAAATATGCAACATCCAGCGCTTATCAGTGGCACACGTGGACACGCACCACTTTTGGATTTTACTTTTTGGTTAATTACCATGCTGCCCTTCATTTTCCAAAAAATATATTTCTTTCCATTTTCAAAATTTGAACTATTTTTTGGAATTTTTTACATAAGGATGATGTCATACATGTGACGTTATCTATTTTGTCCCCTAGTGAGGTCTGAACACAGGTGTGAATTGACTATTTTGACCCCATGACTGGAATTTTGGTAGATTAAGTTCTTGAACTAGAACATAGCCAACATAATAATAGTTTCTATGGGTTTTAAACCTTTTGAATGCAATAACGATTTTCGTTTGTTCATTTTACCATTGTTTTGAAAATTCAAAGTTGAGTTGACCATTTGACCCTTAACGAACGGGTTTGGCCAAAGGTGAGTTCGGAAGGGAAGGTAGGCAATATTACAGTGATTTTTAACGTTTTTGGACCTTCTCATAACAGTGGTGATGTCCACTGGTGAGTTTGACCATTAATTTGAAAATTCAAACTTGGAATTAACCGTTTTGCCCCTATTTTAATGTTTGGTCAATCAGGGAGTTGAAAAAGGGTGGAGACACCAATGAGGGGTGTACCCTAGAGTTTTTTTTGGATATTTTAGACGCAATGGTAGAATTCATTCATCGTTCTGACATTCAGATTGAGGGGTTGTAGTGTAAAATCTTGATTTTGTCCTGTTCGAGGGCTTGGTGATTAGGCTTTGGAATGCTTGTGATGTGCTTGATCCTAAGTGATTCCTAGGGTTTTGGGATGCTTCGTGTGTAATGGTGAAGTACGATATTACATCAAATGGTTAAATTATCAGTTTTTAGTTTTTGGCCGTATGTGGGCCCTACTAATAACTGGACTTAGGAGATGGAAACGTCATTCCTTCCCTATGGGTAGTGGGATTGGTAATTTGAAAAGGGGAAACAAAATGGGGTGTCCACAAACTCAATTGGTTCAATTTTGATATTTAACCAGTTGGACTTTTCCTAAGTGTAGTTCTCATGTAGAAAGTTCAATAGGTTCAATTTTTCAGTTCAACAAGTAGGACTTTTGTTGGGTGATATTCTACCCTCTGTACACTTCTATCCAATTTCAAATATACCTCACATGTTCCTCACACTAACCTTGACTAAATGTAGCACTTTGTCGAATTGAAGTAGGTGTGAGTACCTTCGACCTTGATTTCTGATGAGAGCTGAAAAGTATACTTTTAAACCCCTTAATCTTGAGTATTCTAGGACATTTATCTATCTTATTTACCCGTTTTAGTACTTATTTGTGTTTTTGTCTATTTCAGGTCAATAATGTTAAA
>JAOTQH010233224.1:0-13511 GCA_025631255.1 Cornus kousa
TTGTTTAGTTTTTTAAAAATAGGTTAGGGGTTGATGTCTCAATGGAGACATATGTGTAAGTATCAACTAAGAAAAAAAAAAAAAATAAAAAAAATGCAGTAGGTACCCTAGTCTGCTGAATATAATATTATCTTCATTTGGTTTCGCTCTTATATTTATTTTTGGACAATACTTGAGTCCTCACTACTCAAAATTTATAACATACTACTATTGAAATGGACCAATGATAAGCAGACATGTCATCTTTAATTATTAAAACAGAATTGATGTATAAATACTCACTTACCAAATTAAAAATAATGATTTAATTATCATTAATAATTTAATAATTAAAATAAAATATGTTCATTTATCATTAGTCCAATTAGTTCAGTTAAGCGGTCAGTTTCTTGTCCTCACTAGTGAGATTAAGTGTTGTTTATTTTTGGCTACTTTTTTCCTCCTCTGCGCCCCTGAATGAAAGAGAAGTGGATAGTAAATGAAAAGTAATAACTGAATCGTTTCTTGCAGTAATTCCAGGACAAAAGTTACAAAAAAAAAAGGTAAAGATAGTTGACTGCTACTTTGAAGGAAAAAGCACATGTACGTAACTCTTATTAAAAATATTCATGACATTCAGCAGTGTTACTTTTCCTTTCAGAATGTAGTGGTGCACATAACATAGTTATTAAGGTCACTCCACTTATGCCTCTATGTGAAAATCTGCAATACCCGATATCTCACCAGTGTAATTTAAAAGCAATATTTGCCCCCACAAAAACTTGTGAGTTCCAGAGACTCTAATTGAGAGAATATGGTTTCCCTCTTGGCATCATCCTCTTCTCGTTGTCCTTTCACTTCTAACTATTTCTTCTGTCACACTCTATTTTTAATCACTTAGTTGTGTGAGAAGATTTGCTACTGGGAGTCCAAGTGAGTATCTCAAGTAATAACAAGTTTGAACTGTCAAACATGTTAGGTTTTGAAAGACCAAAAGTCACATGAGGTCGTCCATTATCCATAATATGTGCCCATTTAGCTAGGTAAACAAATCGCAATATTTGTTCCATAAAAACTTGTGAGTTTCGGTAGATATAAGAGCTTCCGAGACTCTAATTAGGGGTGACAATTTAAGTCCAAACTCATTAAACCGTCTAAGTCCGCCTACTAAAATTAAATCATCCGGGCTTAAATTGTGACCCGACTCACCCCTAGTTAGATCGGATAACCACCATGTAGCTAGATCAGAAAACCACTTTGTAGTTGGATCGGAGAACCACCGTTCGGTACACAAACACGGAGATGAGAGATTGAAGTCTTCTCTAGAGATTCTAGATCGATTCGATATATTGTATCTCACTTCAGAGGTGTTTGGTATATGAAATGATATAATGTCACCTCATAAGTGTTTAATATATTAAATGATATAATGTCCAGCTGTGGATATTATATTCTTTAGGATTAAGTGCACTAACTCTATGAACTATGAGCGGATTGCAAGAAATCCCTTGAACTAAAAACAACCCCTAAAGTATAAGAATGCTGCACTTGATCCCACAACATCAAACAACCTATAACCTATGAAGTACGGACACGGGTACGACACAATGCGGATACGGCGACACGCCAAATTTTAAAATAATAGGACATGGACACGGTCGGGATACGCCTATAAAATTATATATATATAATTATATATTCAAAATCCACAATAATATAAATCTAACCTCTCCAAAAAAAATAGTGCAATAAAAGAAATATTTCAATTAATTAAGAAAAAAGCAAAGTTATCAACAACTTTACACTTTACATTTTACACACATCCACAAATATAATTATTTTGATTTCTCTATATTTTTCTTGCTACGGTCTAAAAGTTTATTTAATTTCAATACTGAGATGAATGAATCAAATAAAAAAATAAGCATAATGGAATTATAAAATTTAATAAAAATAGAAGTTCAGAATCTCATACAAAAGAGTCAAAAGAGTTAAACTTTTAAAATTACATTAAGTACCCCATTTTTCTTTAAAATTTTTTTACAAAATATACCCAGCCGTATTCGGTACGTGTCCTTCCTGTGTCCCCCACATGTCTCAGCCATGTCCACTCCTTGTCCAATAAAAAATAATTTCTAACACGTGTCCGAGCCTCAGACAAGCGTGTCTGTGTCCGACACTGGTACGGACCCTGGGAGGGGTGTCCATGCTTCATAGCCTTTAACTAAAAAATAAAATTACCATTTTACCCATTAATTAAAAGGCATTGTTTCCTCTCATATCCAATTTGAGTAGTTGACTTGGCCTAACACATTTTCCATGTGGAAAACCTCAGGAAGGAAAAACCAAGGGACCGGAGTTCAAAGCAAACAATTCACTATTTATTGACAAAAAGTTACTTCGACTTTCAGTGTTGCAGACCTTAGACTTGCATGATCTTGCAAACGAGCTGCTAGAGTTGAACATGAAAATCGAAGGTAAATTGAGTTCGAAGATGAAATTGGGTTGAAATTGATCTATACCAATGAAGCTCCATGCTCTCAACTTAATCACAGGTAAAAAACAAAAAACAAAAAATCTCTATATCATCTCATAGTAAAATTTCACAACATTCCATACCTACTTTTCCTTTCCAAATGTACTGCTGCACAAAATCATTAAGGTCACTCGCATGTGTGGCTAGTGATATTTTTCCAGTTATTTTTTTATCCTCCCTGCTTGTGTGTACAAATGAGAGTCTGTAATTCAGGACATCACCAACCCTAACTTCCTTTAAGAATGGATTTCAAAAACTAGTGAGATGTCTCGCTATTGAGAATGAATATCTCAGGCTATTGCAAGATCGAAAGCATGCGAAAAGACCAAAAGCTACCGAGATTCCATTACCAACTATTCACCATGTTAAGTAAATGAACCAATCCCATGTTTTCTATTTGGAAAGGCTATTTCCAATCTCTTTTTATGGCATTGAGTCCTTCAAGCTTGAAGACTAACTACTTCTACTGAAAAGCAGGATTCTATCCTGAGTTCTTTGGCATTATCAACCCATTGTAGTAGAGTTGAGGTAGTCAACTTCTGCATTGGTTCACCTCAAAGATGTAGCGATGCCCCCCCATCAGTCAGTACCCATTCTCTGACATAGGACATTTAAACCTGCAGAAACCTTTCACTATGTTAAACATGTATATTCTAACAGATGAACATTTCTCTCACAATCAAAGAGAATAACCTTTTTTACAAACTGTTCTTTTTGAAGTACCAAAAAACAGAGTTTGATGTATGACTATATCGATCTGCATTGAGAAACATAATGAACTATTTTTCACGTGAGCGACGACTATCAGTTTGTTGGACCAAATTTAATATTCAATTCTGATTCTATTTTATGTTCTAGAAATCATGGAAATTCTTTTCAAATTATTTTACTTCATATTAAGTTGTAGGCATGATAGTGTTGTTCCTCTTGTAGCAACTGGCATTTATTTGAGTTTCTGATCAAGTCTTGAAGGTCCTATTTAGAAGATGGATGCATAAATTCCCATAAAATAAGAGGATATGAAATAAATAGCTGCTTTTTTATTATTTTTTGGAAGGAAATAGAGGGTTTACACATGAAGATAGCAGGAATCAAGAGACATACCATTTCGTTCCAAAATGGTTGTAAGGGGCCATTGATTGTTTTTATCTTTCACGGTGTTGAGGTATTGCGAGGAAGCATCTCCAATTTGGGGCAGCCTTCTATTGACGTTGTTACTAAGGATGGCAATTTAGAAATGCAAAAGCATGACAGGCATGGTAGATCTTCAAGGGCCACTCTCTTTAATCGGGGGAGCAGAAGATCGTCTTCCACTTCGTCTCTTACACCCTCGTCTCTTCCATCTACTCCTGCTGCTACATTTGATCCTTCAATTTTAAACACCTCTTCGAGGAAGCGACACAGTTGCACTTTGAGTTCTTCTAGGTTCTCAAAACTTCCAAGCAATCTTGATGATGCAACATTTAATAGTTCGCCACACCTTTTCACTTGTAAGAATCTCAGTTTGGGAACAGAATCAGTTGGAACTGTGCTATGCCATATCTCTTTGAAGTTTTTCATGTCTTTGATACGCAAGACCTCCAAGCAAGGAAATTTAACCTGGAAAATATCATTAACCAGTAATTATGCCAATAACTTGACAATGTATTAGTCATAAAGAAGAACAAAGAAGTGAAAAGACGGCATAACTTCAAACATGTAAATCTTCTCCTCCCTTCCACTGAACATAATGTGACCTGGCAAATGGTGTAAATTTTGTTCCAAGAGTTCTTGAAATCAATTGAAAGCATAAACATGCTTTGAGATTAATTGTATAATATTTCATTGTAGTTTCTGTTGTATTTATAATATTTGGATGAGGTTTTAGTTGTTGATCGAAGAGCACCAATTGGACGTAAAATGAGAGAAAATTGATTAACAGATTTGGACGTGTGCAAATAAGACTACTAAGTGCATCAGTTAGGAAGAATGACATGATTGACATCGAGGTAATGTTAGGGAAAGGGAAGATTGAAAATAGTATGGGTAGAATTAGTAAGGAAACATGTGTTTGATGTTAGGACATGAGTACCTTCTGGTTGAAGAGAGCTTGCCACTCAGGAATACTATCCTCCTCCGTTTGTTCTTCTTCTTTGGATCCACAATTGCAGCAGAAATTTCTGAGCTCTGGCAACATTTGAAGTGTCATAGTCCTTAATTGAGGGAACACAAGGTTCTCATCAACGGTTTCTTCTTCTTCTTCTTGTCGCTTTTCAATGACAACTATTTCTTCCATCTTCCAACAACGTTCTATTCTCAATTCTCGGAGCTGACAAAGATTTCTTACGATGGATAGTGAAAATACATTTCTCAATCTATCACAAGCAAAAAAGTCAACAACTGTTAGATCGGAATAGCTATGATGTACGTCCAAATATTGCTTTTGGTACAACCCTGTGCGCCTCAAGTTAGGCAGTGAATATAGCTTCAGTTCCCGTAACCGAGGGAGTATGATTGTTGGTGCTGATGTTGCGCACCCTTCTTCAACATTAAGCACTTCAACTACGGATACAACTGATGCACATGAGTCAACATCAAGTTTTTCAAGGTTCTGTAGCCTTGGAAGCACATTGGATGGAATCACATTAACCAGTTTCTGACAGCCATACACCTCAATAAGCCTTACCTTCCGGAAAGAATCTTCTGCTTCCGAACCTTGGAATAATTTGATGTTCCATATTACTCTAAGGCTTTTTAATTCTGTAACTGTCAACTCCTCCAAAGCTGGGAATTTAACCTGAAAAATTCAATTACATCACATTTTGTTACTTGATTTGGGAGGAGGTGGTCCATGCACAAGGTATAATAGGTTAAACTACAAAATGACTCAAAACTCGCAGCTTCAAAACATCACTGGGGCTATTAGTAAATTATTCTAACCAGTTCTCTTTTAACACTTGTACTCCTATCAGGCTATCACTAAAAAAAAAAAAATAAAAAAAAACAAACAAACAAACAAACATTAGTATTAAAATATTCAAAAATCAAAAGAATGTTAAGAGTAAGATTTAGTAATTCCACACAATTAGGTAGTACTCAGATTTTACATCGACGATTAGATGTGTAACATTTTATAGACAAATAAGAATATTCAAAAATAAAAAGAATGTTAAAGAGTAATAATTGCTTTCCAGCGTTGTAAAAATTAGCTTGATCAAGAACAATGGATCACTTTCTTACTCTGCAGCCCACTACACTTTAAATTTAACAGGTCAACCATATATGTGATTTTTTTATTGCTATACGGACACTCAAGACTAGCATGGATTTTGCAAGAAAGGAAAATGCTTGAGAATTCTGAATTTAATTAATAATACATAAAAAAAATGTGAACAAAAGCATAAAGTTCACCATTGAAATCATATTATGAACTTAAAATTTGCCAAAACAGGCTTGCAAATAGCTAATACTCTGATCCGGTGGCAGGCCCAAACCAAGCACTGAGCCAAATTTTATTCAAGAATGAAACCCAGGGAAAATCCCCGGTTAAATAGCAACTGAAAAATACTAGTAAAATACCAGCAGTAAGTCCAAGTATTATTAAAAAATAAAGTCATGCATCAACACAACCGATGCTGAGAAAAACCTGAGCGAACTCCAGACAACTTTGCTCTGAGGCATAACAGTTAAAGGGGGAAAAAAAAGTAACTAACACTCACCTCTCTTGGTTATAGCATAATTACAAAAGTCTTGCCTTGTTGATTCAAAAGTTGACATTAAGCCCCCGTATCAAACATTTTCATATCGGGTTAAAAGTGTGTTATTTAAAACTTTTGTGCTCAACAATTATTCCATTTTAGCTAAAAAAATAAATTACGACAAGGGCAAATATCATCCTTTGAAATTTTATTTTGGTGACATAAGCAATATCCATCTTTGACTTGAGCTGATTTGTTGACATAGGCAGACTATGAAACCGCAATACTACCTCAAGATGTGTGTGTGGTTTTTGAATCTAAAGAAGAGGCCTACTCTACCTCAGGGTTGGTGAGTGTAATTTACGCAAGAAAAACTTATTGGGCCAAAAATGACTGAAAATAAAAGGAAAAAAAAAGTCAGTAACGTGAATTGTAAGCACCTGTTGATTTGGAGAATAAAAAAAAGAAAAGAAAAAAAGAAAAGAAAAAGAAAGATAGATGAGATTCATGAATGTTTATGGTGTAGCAATTTAAGGAAAGATGACTGGGTGTTATAGGCTAATGAAAAGGGTAATTATATGATTTCAATTATACAAAGAAAGTTGTACATCATGAGAAGCCTAATTTGGAGGACTGATTGTTCCTGCTGCTAAATAACTACCACTAGGTTCTGTTAATTTCATTTAGAGAGGAGTTAACACACACATACCTTGTCATTGAAGAGTGCTTCCACAATGGGAATAGTCTCCTTTCCTCTATCGTTTTCTCGTCCCCCTCTTTTGGATCTATAACTGCAGCAAAAGCTTTTGAGTTTTGGCAAGTATTCAAGTGTCAAAGTCTTCAATTGAGGGAAGACGAGGATCTCATCATCAGCTAGATCTTCTTCACTATTTTCTCCTTGTCCAGTTTCAACTGCAACTATCTCTTCCATCTTTTTACATGCAGTTACTTCTAATTCTTGGAGGTGCACAAGGTTTTTTGCTATGGATGGTGAGAATACATTTCTCACACTGTTACAATTATCAATGAAGAGAACGCTTAGGTTTTCATAGACATGAGGACTATCAGAAAGTACCTTTCTGTTCAATCCCATGTGCATCAAGTTAGGTAGCATTCCTAGATGCATTGCTCCTATTCGAGGGAGTACAATTGTTGGTGCTGATGTCGTAGACCCTTTTTCAATGGTAAGCACTTCAACTTCACATACTACTGCTTCACACCTTTTAACTTCAAGCATCTCCAGATTCTGTAACCTCGGAAGCAAATTAGAGGGAATCACATTCACCAGTTTGTCACATTGACATACCTCCATGTACCTTAGGCGCCAAAATGAATCTTCTGCTTCATTCACTAGGAGTGATTTGTTGTCCCATATTGCTGTAATGGTTCCCAAGGATGAAATGTTCAATTGCTCTAAGGCAGGGAATACAACCTGAAAAATTTATTATATTAATTTTTCTAATTAAAAACTACAAGAACCCAGCTTTTTACTCAGTGTTATACTATTAAAGTTTGCAACAAGATTCTACCTCCGCCACTACTGTTTGCTTCTACTACATTCAAATAAAAATTATGAACATACTTGCTGCTTTAAAATAAAAATGCAACATCATGTTTCATGAGGAGTCAAATTAGAGTTCTTGTTGTCACAGAAAATAATTAGAAGGTTAATGTCTGAGCATGACAAGAAAAATAAATAAAAAATTTGTCTAAGCATACCTTATCATTAAACAAAGCCTGTGCAAGGGTGGAAGATCTACACTCTGTAGTTGACTTCTTCTTCATATTATTGGCATAGATGCTTCTGAGGTTTGGTAAATTCTCCAACTCCATGTTCTTTAATTGATGAAAAATAATTTTATCCACGACTTCCTCGCCATCTTTAACTACTTCCTCCATTGACATGCATTTACTTATTTTTAATTCTTGGAGTTGCCGAAGGCCCCTTGCAATGGATGGGGAGAAGAGATATTTCAATCTACAATTTTGAATTCTTAATACAGTTAATTTACTGAAAGAACCTGATGCAGAGGGTCCCTTAGTGTGTGCATTCCATTTTGGTTTGAATAGATGTTCCATCTCATCACAATCCTCAACTTTAAGATACTTCAAGTCTAGAAACCCCTTACCATCTCTATAATCAAGCACATTCTTTAAACCTTCCAATCCGGTTAAATATAGTACTTCAGCTTTAACCATCAACATGTTAAGCTCCCTCTTCAAAGTAATACCTTCGAGTTTCAAGATCCTTGTCGCTGAGTAATTTTCCTCAGGATAAAATCCACTCCCAATGGATATTTTAAATCTGATCAACGACTCAAACAGGCGCTCCTTGGGCAGTAACATGTCATTCGGTATTTGAATTTCTAAAATGACTAAGCTAAGCAGTGAATTTAGTTCAACAAGGCTTGCATTGCCTTCAACCCCCCATCGCTTAAAATAACCTGGAATGTACAATTCCTCAAGGCGGGACAGACTTGATATGATACCTGATGGAAAATTTTTTAGGTTATAACAGTTTCTCAAATCCAACAACCGCAGACGAGTCAACTGTCCGATTTCCTGAGCCAGCTCTTTGAGATCAAAATCACTAACGCTTAATATCTCAAGATTCTTTAATTCCTTGACAAAAGCTAGGTTCACCAGCTGGCAGTCAACTAGACGTAGCATCCGCAGATTTTTTAGTGATGATGGTATTGTCAATACGCGCATATTACACAAATCTAAAACTTCAAGCTTTTCCATCCCTTTAAAAAAGCTAATTGGAACTTTCGGAACTTCTAGTACTGAAGGATTGCTGCATTCCAATACTAAGGTACGTAGTTCTGGACATTTTAAATTACGGGGAAGCTCACGAATATTCTTGGACCTTAATGAGATTGAACTGCAACATTTATATTCATCTTCTTCTGGCCACTCTTGGACACCAGTTTTCACTAGAAATGCATGTTCCTCTCTTGATGCAATTGATATGGCAACATGTCGAATGACATCATGCATTTTAACGAAGTTCTCATTTTTACCTTCTAACAACAAGTAGGATTTCTTGAGGGTTTCAACCAACACACGTGTTCTGTCTCTTGCTTTTTTCAATGTATTCATGCCTTGAAGAAACCTCGTTCCCACTCCATATCTTAGCAAGTCATCAATTGAAATCTCAGCATCTTCTCGAAACAAGCAGCAATGCAGAAAGCATGATCGTTCATCTGCCTGCTCTAGATACCTGTAGCTCAACTCTATGCGTGAATATAGTTTTGTTGTCACTCCCTCAATGTTACCTCCCTTAGAGTTTCTCAATTGTTCAATTGCATCATCCCAAGCATGCTTATTTTCATCCTTCAGTGCTGCTCCAACTGTAAGTATTGCCAAGGGCAAACGGTCACATTCTCTACACACTTTTTCTGCTACAGAATGCATTTCAGGAGATTCAGTAGAATCTCCCACTGTTTTCTTAAATAGGCTCCATGCTTCAGCCTCCGATAAGAGTCCAATTGGGAAATTTTTCTCCACCTCCATCTCTTTGCACATTTCATCTCTTCGGGATGTTAGAACAATTTTGCAACCCTTGGTTTGATCGCCTGTAGATGGAATTCCTATTTCCTCCAACTTAATTTGATCATTCCAAACATCATCGATTATTACAAGAATCTTATTCCCATTTTTCAATCTATTATGCAGCTGCCCTTTCCTCCCACCTTGAGTCTCTTTATTAAATGTCATATTTAGACAGTCAGCAAGTTCTTCCTGAATACTTTTCAGATCTGGATTTTCGGATATGACCGTCTTAGCAACCTCATCAAAAAGCTTTTCTCTTTTAGCTTGTTTGGCAACTTCTTCTACCATTCTCGTCTTTCCAACACCTGGCATTCCATATACACCAATTTTGTAACTCTCATCATCTTTCAGTGCCTCCATGATCTCTTTAAAAACCAGTTCTCTCGATTCAAAACCCTCATAGTCTGTGGTGGATGTGTACCATATATCCATTATGGGAGCAGGGTGTCCAACTGTGTCAAAAATGCCATCTTCTAAAAGCTTACTAACAACCTTCATCTTCTTTCTTCCTTCCCTACCTAGCCGATACATTAAGCAAACACCAAGACACTTGATCCTTTCTCTGTCACCCATTAATTTCTTCACGTCTTCCTCCGTCTCATCAACCTTCTTTAGCCAATTCAATACATCCTCCTCAATGACTTCTGCACTGTCCATGGCTCTACTCACTGCTCCTTGATTCCTCCCCCTCTCACCCCTAAGCTTCTCAATTTCATGTTCAAGATCCTTAATGTGCTTCTTGTAGTGAACCAAATAACCAATGTGATGCCCAACGGATGAGAAGAAGTGCTCGACAAGCGGATATAAGAGCTTCCCCACAATAATATCAATGACAATCATTTTCGACTTCCCAGCTACTCCTTTTATTATTTTATTGGCTTCGGTATTTCTTTATTCTCCAAAGGAGATGATGCAACAAAAAGAAAGAAAAAAAAATTATTATAGAGAAATGGCAGTAATAATAATGTAGATAGCTACAACTATTGTTGATGAAAAGAATAAAAAGAGATTTCAAGATTACTGTGGCTTATGGAGTTGTTTGAATGGAGCTATTAAAGTGACTCAAATCCACGAGTACACTGAGTTTTCTTTTGTAATAGACAAACAAGAGAAAAAGAAAGATAAGAAAAGTAAGATTTCAAGAGAGAGATCCAAATTTAGAGGGGGAAAATCAGAGGAGATTATGCAATACAAAGGATAAGGCTCTGTTTGGTTAGATAGAAATTGATAATTTGATAGTGGAAAAAGTGAGAGTAAAGGAAAGTGAATTGAATGAAATGAAATTAAAATTTCCATAGCGTATTTGATTAGCATGAAGTTTTTCAAGAAAATTATGAAAAATTATATTTTATGGTTCAAATAGCATGAATTTTACCATAAAAGAAAAGACTTTATTGTAAGGTCATAAAACTTTCTCAATAAATCAAAATTTTCCTAGGTCCGTTAGGTTAGATGGAAACCAATACGGGAAAGTAAATGTGAAAGTGAAATGAGTGAAGGAAAGGGTAAAAAAAATTAGGGTTCATTTGGTTACCATGAATATTTTTCAAAAAAAAAAATTGTGGAAAAGTTTCATTTCATAATTTGGATAATATAAAAGTTAATAGAAAGTATTATGATTTACCTATATTGTGGATATTTTTATTAAAAATGACCATATGTCTAAATAAATTTATACTCAGTAATTTTAAAAATAAAAAAATAAAAGCAATATAAGAATTTAAATATATATATTTGTTGGACACTAGAGAGAGATAACTAATATACTATTCTTATCAAAATTTATGTACAAACAAATTTTATTTTAGAAAGTAAAGAAAAAATGGTATAATTGAAATTTCATATATTTTCTCTAGGAAAAATCTGTGGGAAAGTTGGGTGGTTGTGGAAAGTTACTTTCGCACATAATTTTTATATTCCTCCTATCCCAAATCTTAAACAATTTTTTTTTTTTAAATCATTTATTTTCCTTTCCAACAGTATTTTTTTTTTTTTTTTTTACATAACCAAACTAAGACTTGGAAAATTTTATGGGAAAGTTAGTTTTTCTTTCAAAATTTTTCTTTTCCTTGCTATCCAAACTTCTAAAAGATTCAGGAAATTTTCATTTCCTTTCTTTTCTTACTTTTCAATCTAACCAAACAGAGTCCAATAGAAATCAAATGGGAGTAACAGAAATATGGAGAGCTAAGAATGTTGTTACTGAAGAAAATAGATAACTATACACATACCTATGGTTTGTGGCCATTTTGTCCAGATGGTGCTAGTAAGCTATCCAAAAAAAAATCCAAATGCACCAAATCTAATGGTAAATGGAAAGTGAAGATTTACAACGTATATATCAAAGAAAGAGCAGAGAGACAGAGAAATTGGGTGTAAAAGACAAACCTGATGAGAAATGAAAGGAAGTTATGGTCCTTTTGAGTGTGGTTGGGCTTTCAAGGTTACGCCTGTTTTGCGGGACCTCTAAACTCTCTAACTGATGAAGAAGACAATGGTGGAGATGGTGAACAAGTGTTGGTCAATACTCAATAGTCCTTTGCTTCCATTTTGCTACACGTGGTGTTATTATTACCCATTTCTATTTTTTTATTCTTCTTCATTTTCTTCTTTCTGCCATCGGGGGTTAGGGTTAACTCTCCTAAGCTATACAACTTAAGTGCTTATTAGGGCTACATTTCTATCAATTTTTGCCATGCAACTTTTATAGCGAGCATGGTAGAGTCGGCAACGGCTTGGGGTGCCACATGTCTCAACGCATTATATTTTTTGATTGAAATTGGTGCTGAGGTGTGAAGCCGTCGACAGCATCTTAGATTTGTAACCTAAAGTGGGTCCTGATGGGACCCTGCTTTGAGGAGTTCTTAGTGTCAAAAACAAAAAAAAAACTTATATATCTCTCTAAATCTAGTAACCTTTTTCTTTTCTTTTATTTTTTTCCATAAATTAGGGGGGGGAAAAAATGAAATACGGGAGTATTATGCACTCTACTAGTTAGGGGATTGCACAATACTATAGTTAAATCTCATAATCTAGACCATACATAACCTAGCAGTTAAATCTCATAATCTAGACCATACATAACCTAGTGCTTACTTATTGATGCTTAGCTGAATTCCCCATTTGGCATTTGCCTATTAGAAAGATAATTAAAATATGTGAAAAAATAAAATTAAAATATGAATTTAAGACACAATATAGTGTAACCAAGAACAAAATCAAAAAAGAAAAATAAATTATGCACCACATTATGTAGTGGGTAAAGATTGACAAATTTCTCAATAAAATATTTTAGAAACATGAGATTACAAGTACAAACTCCGGAGCTCTCAACCTTTTTTTGTTTCTCTTACTCTCTCTGATTTTTCAAGCTTTATTTATTTATTGTGTTCATATCACAAATCCCAACACCCTTATAAACTAAATTACAATAAAGGCCGGATTCAACTTCACGAAGACGAGGCAAAAATGAGTACCATCTTTTATTCCATTTCTCGAAATATATTGTTACCTCATTGCACATTGATGCAATGTGTTATGTAGGGTGCAAGTTGGGTTAGGAAACTTGAACCCAACCCGAACTGAGCCCAATTTTTCTTAGGTTTGGATAATTATTTTTATAATTAAGATTAGATTTGGGTTGAAAAATCTCAACCTAAATTAAATTAGAGTAGGGTTTGAGTTGAAATGCTAGCAACCCGAGTCAACCTGAACCCGAATTATAATATTATTTTTATATATATTTTTACTTTAAAATACATTAT
>JAOTQH010233235.1:0-13511 GCA_025631255.1 Cornus kousa
TCCTTCATGTAACCCATGCTTATTGTTTTTCCTGAATAACATTCTAATAATTATTTCTGATTCAGTTTTTGGTTTTCCACGGAGTGAGTAAGAAAGTTTCTTTAGACACAGAATCATTAAAATACTGAATATTATATGCATGTATATATCTTTCAAAAACTGAAGTACAAAAAATGATGAAAGTATATGTGTGTCAGTGTGTGCGTGTTAAGATATGCTGCTCAATATTTTCTTTTCTCTAATTTATTGTTCTTTACATAGATTTAGTTTTGAAAACTAACAAAAATTCTCCTACATCAACCTATTTTCCAAAACAGAATGAAAGTGCTTGAATAGATAAATTTTATTTTATTTTAAGATTTTTAATGAATTTTGTTGAAAAAATCAAAAGGAGTTCAATATTGGGCATGCTTTATATTGTATTTCTTTTTCTGCATGCTTTATAAATGAACTAAATTCTAAAATTTACTTAAAATTAATTAGATGGAAATCAATAATCAAAATGATGAACAATACTTCAACCCAATTGAATTGGGAGGAGAGGACGTAATAGATATGACAACAGCTACCGTAGAGACCAATGCCACAGCTTGGTGTGACGCCCATCAAGAGACATTCATTCTCTTTATGGAGGAAGAGGTTAAGCAAGGAAATCGTACAAGTACCACTTTTAATTCAATTGGGTGGAGACATATTGTGGAGAAAATGTTGGTAGAAATTGGAAAGAAGTACACGAAGGACCAATGTAGACAAAAATTCAACACAATGAGATTAGTGTATAAAGAGTTCAAAAAACTATTAGTTGAGATTGGTGTGGGGTACAACCGTGAGACAGGCATGTAGTAGAAGATGAAAAATGGGAACGGTTGTTCAAGGTTAGTGTTTAATTATGTTATGTCTATTTACCATACATTTTTTTTTTTTTTCAGCATTTAATGTCTATTTAAAGGGTTTTATAAAGTTTAATGTTAAGATAATAATTTGTAGGCCATCAGGGGTGCAAAAAAATTTCAAAGACAGGGTTGTAAGCATTTTAACAAGATGACCATCTTTGGGGATACACATGCTACTGGTAGGTATGTCCACCCTTCTACTAGAGCACCCCTAACCACCCAGGTGCCAACACATTGTGCCCCAATGCATAGCGTTGGGGGCAATTTTGTAGTAAGAGACGTTTTAAGTCCATTTACTATATATTGGCAGAGTTTTGATTACGCTATAGATACATTACTGCCAGCTGCAAAGATTGGGATTAATAAATTCACTGGCTTCATGAAAAAAAAATCAGAAGATCCCTCTCCTGGTGTGTTTTCATTAAGGTTGAAAGAAATCAATATTTTATAGAGTGGAACAAATCCAAGAGGTATTGGAGCACTGGAGTTTGGAATGGTTATAGTTTTAGCTCTTTTCCTGAATGGAGAAAGTTTTTTTTTTTCTGTTTGCAATTTTATATCAAACGAAAACGAAGGCTACCTTATTATATATAATATTTTCAATACTTCTGTGTTACTAAGATCTGTGATGGATGTGCCAGGATACTTCACAACTACTGCATGGTCCCCTAGCTGTTGGAATTATGGGTTTTTTTTTTTTTTTTTTTATGAAACTCAACCCAACAACAATATCAGGTTTATGTTTTTTGCGGGAATCTCTCTCGTTTCTATCACAAGTTTCATAGTCCAAATCCAGTGCCAACACTGAGATCACGACCTTACATGCATACATACATTAATGTAATAGAAACCCTAACCTTAGATGCATACATACATCAAACGACTTTTGTTATCTGTTAGCTATCCAAACTATGATCTGCTTAGCAAATTTTTTGTTCCGTATGCCAAGGTAGATGTTAAGTGAAGTACCTTTCTTGAAGAAACCTAGTTTAAAAATTGTACCTTGAGACACCAGGGTCGGACTTATTGAGAGAGACTGGTGTCACTGGCCCATTGAAAGTATCACCTCAAATAGAGAAACAGGACTTGTGTACCAGGAACAGAAGCTGAACACATAGGAAGAACCATGATCTTGTTATGGTGTCCATTTCCCTCAAAAGATGCCACATCTTGAATACCTCAATTTCAGTTAACAGAAATTGGCGAAGAAGAATTAGGAGAAGAGAACTCAAATATAATATTGCTTAGCAAAAGATGTTACATTTCTCCACACTTATCTCTTCTTCTACTTCACTCTTCCTCTCTCAAAATTTCTCTCTTTCTCTCCCTACAAGTTTGATATAGATCACACACACTCAAATTCATAAATCTCTGCGACTGTTGATGGCTACTTGGCTAGAGACTTTTCGATTGGCGATCTTCCAAATCCTTTCAACAACAGTTTAATCCTGTTGCTTCCTTCAATCTTTGTATAGTATGTATGTGTACATCCCAATTTTTTTCTCAAGACTCTATTACTAGTCATTATTCATAGGTTATAAGGAAATTAAATTATTTCTTATGATTTTAAGAGAGAAAAAGAATGCTCGACAATTTACAACCTCTTTTATCTTAAACAATCTACTCCCCATTCGATTTTTTTCATATCATTTATAGATAGTGATCTAAAAAAATGTACATTAGAAATGCACCAAAACAAAAATCATAATAATTATTTTATTTTATTTTTAAACTTTTATTTTATATTACTACTTCAGATCTGCAAATGAAGATTTCTTGCTTTGAGCCTGCACACACACACACCCCTCTGTAGTTGGGCTGGCCAGAATAAGGATTAGGATATCTACTCGGGACGGGGTTGGTATTAGGGGTAAAAACCGTCATAGTATGAGACGGGTATGGGAGAAGCAACTTTTAATTGGGGCGTGGTGGGGTTTGGGTTTGGGTTTGGGTTTGGGGTTTTGAGTTAGCAGCTGAACAAATTACTGCAAATCTCGGTTGGAACTCTGAAGCCAAGAGATAAGGATAAAGAAACTTAAGCAGTATTCTTGACTCTCCCATTGCTGATACCTAAGGCAGAATGTGAAAAGGATGGGTTGGTGCCAGGTAGACAATTGACAATTGACTGTAAAACCTTTAATGAATTCTCACTCAAATAAAAAATACCCAAGTCACAAAAAACTAGGATAGCAACATGGAACAGAGGGACATTAACCGGTAGTGGATATCTTAAAAGGAAGAAAAGTAAACATTATTTGCTTACAAAAGACTAAATGAAAAGGTGAAAAAACTAGAGATTGGGGAAGGATATAATTTTTTTTTACTTGGGAGGAAAAGAAACCAATGAAACAAAGCAGGCATAGTAGTAGAAAAATACACGAGTGATGAGGTAGCTGAGGTGAGAAGATAAGGAGAATAATGAAAGCATATCATTAATATAATATGTGCTTACGCTCGTCAAGGAGCATTAGATTCACAACAAAGAAACTCTTTTGGGACTCGTTAGATGAATCCTAATCATGAAAGCATATTTGTAGGCGGTGATTTTTATGGACATGTGTTGATAGGAGAGAATATACATGAAGCCATGGAGGTTTTGGACAGTGGAAAGGAGATAAGAGACACTTTTAAACTGCAAAAGCATATGACATAGCAATAGCTAACACTTTGTTTAAAAAATAGAAGAGCTTCTAATAACATCTAAAAGTTGAATAATTAAAACACAAATTGATTATTGCTTGTGTAGAAGGGGGGAATGGACTTCCTTTAAAGATTGTAAAGTGATTCTCTGGCAAAGCCTCACAAATCAACATCGTATACTACTTTCCAGAATCTACTAAATGAGGAATACCATAGAGAAGAAGTAGAAGGAAATTAATTTAATATAGGACTGATAGATAAAATATTCAATAAGGAGGTAGAGGACACACTTAAGAAGATAGGGAGTAATAAAGTAGTAGGCCTGGATAACCTACCCATAGATGAAACTTGGCAAACGTTAGGTAACGTAGGAATTTAGTGGCTACAAACAGCATCCTAAAAATGGGCCTAATTCCAAATGAGCGAAGAAAAAGTAGAATAACATAAGGACACAAAAACTAAAGTTTTTTTTTTTTTTTTTGATAAGTGACAAAAACTAAAGTTCAGACCACTTGTGGTGAACTAATGAGTTCTCCATAAACTTACAATTGCACCAAGTGTCGGTGGTAAGCCCATATCTTTTTGCAATAATCCTGGATAAAATGACAGACTTCCAAAGTGAGATCCCATAGTGCATGATATTTGCTGATGCTCTTAAATACCTCTAAAGAGAACTTAGCAATAAAACTAGAATTGTTTAAAAATGCTTTAGAATCAAAAGGATTGAGAATTAGTTGATCTAAAATTATTATTATTATTATTATTATTATTATTATTTTTCTGAAAGGTAGTTGATCTAAATTGAGTATACGCAAAACTAAAAGATTACTCAAACAATCATTTTCGATATCTAGGATCCATAATGCAAAAGGATGGAGAGATAGATAGTGATTCAACTAGTAGAATTGGAGTGGGTTGGACCAAATGGAAACAAGCTAGTGGAATTTTATGCGGCCAAAAGAATAATAGGTAGGCTAAAAGGAAAATTATGTGGGTCTGATATCAAACAAACTATGTTGAATGGAGTGCAGTGTTGGTTCCTAAAAACGAAAACGCTTTCATGTACGAATGAGAATGTTAAAAAGGATGAGTGGAGTGAGTAAAAGATATAGTGTCAGTAATGGAAGTTTGAGAAAAATTAGGGGTGATACCCATTAGTGAGAAAATTAGAGAGAAGATTTGGATGATCGGAAACCTAGAGACTTGTCAGTCTTACGACAAAGACTAGTTGTCATATATAAAAAAAGAAATGGAAAGAAAAACCCATATGAAAAGGATATCAATGTAAATGGCCTTTCTTTTACTCTCTCTTTACGCTTGCCTTCCTTTTTATACCCACCTCATTTCTTTCATGTTTTTTTTACTCCTTATAGTCCTTAATCAGAATCAGTACTGCCAAGTAGTTTTAATTAATCTAAGAGGGAACAGAGACTAGGCAAATTGTTTCAGTAGTTTGAATGTCCAAGTTTGCTAAGCAATTAGCTACCTTATTTCCTTTCTAAGAGGATAACTCGTAATTTATTGTTAAAACAATGTATATATCGATCTCTCTTTGTTTGTTTCTCTCTGTTGTTGTCTGGTGTACATGGTGGACAAGATTGATGTTTGGTATAGGTGTTTTTTTACAATTATGATTAAATATTTCTGTAGTGCTTCGGATTTGGAGTTTAATCTATTTTTATCTCTCTTGTTTTCATAGGAGGCTTCATGGGTAATCAAAAGCTCCTAGTGGTTGCCGTTGATGGAACTTTGCCAAAGTTTAGTTTTGCCAGAAGGGGTCTTCAAGTCACGGGTCTTCAAGTCACGTGGGAGACTATCGTCCATGACATATTCAGTTTAAATTATAGTTTTGCATTTGAGCTGAGAAGTATGGATTATTATGATGCAAAAGAAGGCAACAAGGTTGCTGTTTTGAAGTTCGATGCGTCAAAAAAATATGCTTTTATTTATGGGTGGGTTACCAGTAACAAAGATGTTATGTATCGTGTGTGCTTTGATCAGTTCGAGCTCAACCAGACATCTACTACTACAGAAGATAACTTTGGATCTTCGACTTGCTATTTATTGTGCCTTCCAGATGAAATAAAACTAAAGATTGTTGAGTCTCTTGATGGTGTAGATCTCGCAAATCTTGGATGCGTGTGTTCTGAATTCAGAAATATGACATCAGATGAACGTTTGTGGAAGAATAAGTTTCTGCTAGAGTTTAGATGTAAGAGTCTGCTCGAGTTTATAGGTAAGAGGAGGGAGCGTACTATTGGAGACAACCTCTGGAAGTGCAAGTTTGCCAAGGCCTGGAAAGAGAAGACATCCCGTTTAATGGACTTAATGGTTCCAGTAGGGGGTGCAGCGTTCGATCCTTTTACGAAGGACTACCGTAATTTCGTGTTGAAGAATCGGTGAAAACTTCAACCATCTAAATAGTTAAAACGCAATGTCTAACTTTGATTTATTTTATCCATCCATCTATATTTCTATCTAAATAGTTAAATATGATGTCTATTTATGTAGGTTTATTTATTTATTTAATGGTTAATCTTGAAGATTTTTGCTGCTTGTTGTATGGCCTAATTCACGTTGGATTATTTATTATGACTTAATGTAATTGTTACTTATTATTAATTTAAGTTGGCTATGATCAGTTTGTTATAGATTACACTGAGTGGATTTATCGAGATCAAGCTCCGTACATAGAACAAAAACTCTCGCAATTATTTATTTCAACCAGGGTGAGACCGTGTACATGCAAGAAAATATCAAATATCTGAAAAGAGAAATTGCAAAGCTCAAAGGCAAGCATTCCTCCCACACAGCAGACCAATGAAAGATGACAACAATTAGGAAATTGCTTGCCTAAAGTCTCAGCTAGCACTAGCCAAAAACCAAGCAAAAGATGATCTCCAGCAAAAAACAAAAGAGATCTGACATCTCAAAGAGCAGCTCAACTAAAATTTTAACACTAGCAACCACCACTCCCTCCTCACTTGCCATCACAAGTCACAACCCAAGTATGCTCTCCAACCCCTCCAAGCTCCATGATCCATCAACCATGGTCATACCCCCCCCAAAGCTTCCATGCTTGTCCTTGTCCTTACTTGCAATAGTGGCGCGTAAACCCACAACCACCTTTCAAATTTCAAATCTTGCACCTCTACCCACTGTCAACTGCCAAAATGCAACTCCCCCTCTTTCATGTAACTTGACCTTAATCAAAACCGAATCCCACACGCAACCCCAGCCACTCACATGTCAACTCCTGCAATACCGTCATCCATACCCCTCCACGCAAGCCTGGCAACCCTTCACACCCTATACCACCTCAGCCAAAACCATTAGCACCTCTATCACAATCATAACCACTAAACCAAACATAGACTCAAGGCCAAAAGAGCTGGGTAAATGCTGTCATGCCCAGGAAGGGAAATTTGACTGGAAACCAACCTTGGTAGGACATTTCATTTAAGGTTATTCAAAACTCTGAAACCAAGCTTTGGAGAGGACACAAGGGCTTGACAGTAGTCATTGCTAATAAAAAAGGTTTTTTTTTTTCTCTTCAAATTTATCAACAAGCAAGTGGTCCAAGTATAATATGAATCCAAATAAAAGTGGGAGCATTAAAACATCCAAACAAAAAAAACTACTCCGTATATAGAAGTGATTCATCTGAGACGATTGCTGTTCTACAACTCATTTGCAAGGTTTCACCCATTTATTGAATTTGCTCCAGTGTGTCTTCTTCTTCTTCTTCTTCTTCTTCTGCTGCTGCTGCTGCTGCTAAAACTGAAAAATACAAGGCTTCCCATTATTCTCAATGAATACATTCCCATGTAAATAACCAATACTCACAAATGCAGTTCACACGCAATCGGTGTGAAACTTTATTTTTCTACCTGCCTAGTAGTTTGACTTTGAACCATGTTGCTTTCCTCATGTTTAAAATTATGTTTCAAAATCGATTAAAAAAAAAAAAAAAGAGGAGGGTGGGGTGGGGCGAGGAAGAAAGGAATTATCATTGCTTTGGTAGTAACTTTTGATATAGGAAAGAACTAACCACCAACATTCGAATAAAACCATACTGACGTAGTGTAGAAAGCAGGTCGAACATAGGCATATATGCAGAACACAGAACACAATTTTATCAAATTACCTGTCCTCAGAAACGAATTTCAATTAGCAAGGTATAATGGAGACATAGGGAATATAAATAAATTTTTTAACTCGGGACTTGGAATTCTATATGCATACTTAAAAAGCGAAGTGGTTTGGTCATTATGGCTGACCACTTTCTGAACCATAAACTCTATTTGCATGTTTGCTACGAGATTGTTAATATAATAAGTTTCACTATATTAAAAGTTCTTCTCAACCAATTAATTCGTAAATCATTTTATTTTGCCCACCTCTGGAACAAACTAAAATGGAAAAGTTATCAAGCCAAGACTTCTAAACAAAGCCAAAGCTTTTGGAAAATTTAAGAATTATTTACCATATACAAAGTATACAGGACTAGTTCCATCCTCATCGCCTGCCGCATCATTCTAATTCAACAGTGATTTCCGCAGGTTTTTTGGCACTAAGTACAACCACAGTTATTAGCATGGAAATTTTCCAACTTAAAAGTGCTTATTGGCAACAATTTTCTGAATTTATATTGCCTTCATAAACTCAAAAGTTCTAATTCAATGCCCCATGTCAGAAATTACCTAGCCTAATGCTATCTACCATCTAAACTACCAATTCTTGTACAAGTTTCCTACTCAATAGTCCACAGTCTACATATCAGATTGAGTAGAATAAAACCATCAAAGAATCTAACAAAATATTTGGGTGAGATAACATAATTAATTGTTTGAGAAAGTGTAGCTAGAAAATTAAACAATTGTTTGTGTGTGCATATATTCATGCCCAAAAATAACACAAATTTTTTTTTATACATTGTTGCTTCTGGTTTATGTTCTCTAAGATTTGGTTTTAAAGATTGGCACTGTTGCAATCAATAGGCTTCTTCAAAGAAGAAGAAGAAGAGAGAAAAAAAATAGCAGAAAACTAGTAGATTCTAGTGAGTAGAAAATAATTATGCCCACAATAGATTTATTGAGATCATGCTCCGTACACAGAAAAACTATCTCGCAATTATTTATTTCAACCAGGGTGAAACTATGTAAATGCAAGAAAGTATCAAATTTCGGAAAAGAGAAATTGCAAAGCTCAAAGGAAAGCATTCCTCCCCATGGCAGACCAATGAAGATGACAACAATTAGGAAATTGCTTGCCTAAAGTCTCAGCTAGCACCGGCCAAAAACCAAGCAAAAGAAGATCTCCAGCAACAAACAAAAGAGATCTGACATCTCAAAGAGCAGCTCACCTGCATTCTAACCACTCTAGTAACCACCACTCCCTCCTCACTTGCCATCACAAGTCACAACCTAAGTATGCTCCAACCCCTCCAAGCTCCATCAACCATGGTCATACCACCCCAGAGCTTCCATGCTTTTCCTTGTCCTTACCCACTTGCAATGGGGGCGCGTAAACCCACAGCAACCTTTCAAATTTCAAATCCTGCTCCTCTACCCACTCTCAACTACCAAAATGCAACTCCCCCCCTTTCATGTAACTTGACCTTAGTCGAACCATCAAACCCCAATCCCACACGCAACCGCAACCACTCACACGCCAACTCCTGCAATACTGTCATCCATACCTCCCCAAGCAAGCCTGACAACCCTTCAAACCCTATACCTTCTCTATCACAGTCATAACCACTAAACCAGACATAGATTCAAGGCCAAAAGGGCTGGGCCAATGCCGTCATGCCCAAATCTAACTCAAACTCTCAACAAAAGATGCACATTGAATACCCTCAACCCTCATGGTCTGAAGGCAAAACCACCCTTAACCCACCAATATGCCTGCTGTCCAGTGAAACTGGTTATTTTAATAAAGACCAATTATTATCACAGTCCTGGTCACATCATGTCACAATGTCGGAATGAAAATGTTGAGTAAGATTCAAAAAGATCATAAATTTATAACAGGAATGGCATGATTACGACACTCAACTTACCTTCAAAACCTTAAGAACATGCCATGGAGTGGTGACAAAAGGATCTCTGGGCATCAGTCAGATTAACACTAGAATCTTCATCCCACCTGTCTCAAATCTGAATCTGAAATCATATCCATAACATTAAATATCAAATCATCAAGTATTATATGCTTTACAATAATCAACTAACAAAACAAAATGATTGAAATACCTCGAAATCTCTTACAAGATTTCCAAGTGCATTGGTGAGTTTAGAATATGAAACGAACAACCAACAGGCCTGTGGCCTAGCGGTGGTACAAGGCTCCTACTTCTCAAAGGGAGGTCAAGGGTTCGAACCTCAGTGGAGGCAGTGTGTGTGAGTCCCAACTAGGAAAAAAAAAAAATGAAACAAACAAATGTTTGGAAAGTCCTGTGAAGATAAAACAACTATAAATCCTACAAGACAATTAAAAGAGAATAACTAAAAAACGCAATTGACAAGCAGATGCATAATTACCTTAATGAAAAAGAGAAGCAGACGCACGATAGAGAGTAAAAGTGACAAAAAGGAAAAACAGAAACGAAAACGACAACATACTTCTCCCTAGTAATTTCATATTCTTTGTTAAATGCAATATTCCAACTATGGTATCCTGGACGAGAATCAACCGGGTCTTCTACTCTGCACTAAAGCTCTTTGAGATTAACCAGAGAATCAGTCTGGTCACTAGTCTGCAGAGATGCTAAAGGATCAGGCACAAGAAAGAGGAGAAAACACAAAAGAAATCACCCTAGGATTAATGCCAACATGATAGAAATCACCCTAGGATTAATGCCAGCATGATATAAAGTAACAGATTGCATTCAAACTAACCTCAAATCTCCAAAAAGGAAAGACCCTCAAATTATTAGATGGTGAAAATTGTATTCCAACTAGCGCAGACATTGCTACAACATTATCATTGCGGTCGAACAAGTTGCTAAAAGCAATGTGCAAATCATCACAATTTATAGTGAAGCCAAATGTATCTTCACATTTTCCCAAGAATGCAATCCCAATCATCAATTTGGATGCTTTTTCCCATAAATCGTTCCCCATTTCCGACTGCAACAAAAACACACTTAAATAAAAATATAATTGAGAAACACATAAAGCCAAATATTTTCAGGAATGGAAGTTGTATATACAAACATAGATATCTGATTCAATGCACACATGCACACAGCCACAAGCGTGTTTAACTTGCCTGTTGTCTATTCAACCAAAATTTTTTGAGCAAATTCTCTTGGCAACTTTAACTAGTGGAGCAACAACCTACAACAAACAAAAGGAGAAGGAAATTGCATTTACAAAGCTTAAGTTGATAATTAAAAAAGTTAGAACACTCCTTTAGAAAAGAGAAAAAAATAATAATTACCATAGCACATTCCACGTTATCCAAAAGCAAAGCTAGCTCAAATTTGAAGTCAAAAACAGTAGCAGATTCGAAAACCTGACGTTCCACCCCATGTTTTTTCACAAAATCCAACAATCTACTAGCAACAAAAAAACTTTTGTTAACTGAAGATAGGGTAAAGAAAAAGGCCCAGAAAAATACTTGCAATACTAAATCTACCTGTCAATATGATCTTGATCTTCAAACAAAGCTGCGGGACACCATTAAACTAAATAGCCTACTAATTAAATATACTCACCCTTAAAACTAGAATTATTTATTTCTCTTACAAACTAACATTTGGATAAATTCCCACATCTAGCGCTCAAGCTAATACCTATAGATACACACACAACATACCGATATATATATATATATATATATATAATATTCAAATAACTCCAGTGGTTTTTTATTGAACATTAAATTTACTCAGCTCTTCAAATTCGTAACTAAGTACAATAAATCACAACCAGTATACGATCATGAATATGAATGCACATAAATCAAAGTGAAATGTCCATGCACAAATTATTAGAGTGGAACCCATAAAATAATTGATATGCTCATGCTTGTCTACCTATTTGAATGATGAGATAGTATGCAATGATTTGACAATGTACATAACCAAATTTCTGAACTTTCTATTATGTCCCCTTGAAACTAGCATGGAACTCGGCAGGATATAAATTAATCTACCCTACAATCAAACCCAACCCGAAAATGTCACTGGGTGGGCTGGTACAAGTATAGTATGATTCAACATTGAAAAAGCATCTACTATACCACCCGTGGAAGTACCATATCCCCAGAGGCAGGATATTTCAATCTTAAACTGTCTCAAAATGGACCATTTAGTCATCTATAACCATCTTGAGGCTGTCACTGACATGGACTAACTTTCACCTAGAACTTTTTCAATTTTTCATCTCAACCCTAAAGCTATCGCCATCACTGGCATTGATATACATATTTAAAGCAATTCAATCAAATATTACCACCTATGGAAGACGATGGAAATACAAACTCACCAAATCTGTGCATATATAAGTTGTTTTGAGAACATGATTAGTTTAATCATTAATTACCTGGATACAATATTAAAATATCCAACTGTTTGACAAGAGTCAGATTACTAATAGTAGATTACATTTTTCACATATCAATATCTTATCAACTTACCGAAAAAAGATTTCTTACCATCATTGTTTTCATCCTACCAAAATTAATATTAGTAACCTATAGCAATGTATGGTATTAATGCCTATGAGTTCATGTGTATCATTAAATTACACGTAAATATCCAGTCAAACCACTGATATTTTTTTTTTTTTACTTTCTTTTTTTTTTTTTTTTTTGACAAGTAAATTTTTTACTTAAGTCATTTTCCCTAACGAAGTAACACGCACTTTTAGTTAATTACTAATTTGACCTCACTATAATTTTCTTTTTTCCTTTTTCTTTTTTTCCGGTTGGGGAAACACACATCCACAGATGCCCACTATGGGCTTGAACCCTATCCCACCAAGGCCAATGGCCCGATGGCTGATCTCACTATGTTTATTACTAAAATATATATTTATTTGAGTTTTTATTTTTTAATCAATTTAATAATTTCCATATCTCTAGCAAGTGCTAGCGGCTACCTATGATACATGGACTCTAATAGTGTTTGGTGACCTGGTGCAATACCAAGGCTTGATGGCCTGGTGTGATACCAGGGCTTGGTGACCTGGAGCGATAACAGTGTTTGGTGACCTGGTGTGATACCAAGGTTTGGTGAGCCGGAGCGAGACCATAGCTGGGTGACCTAGTGTGGTACCATGGTTTGGTGACCTAGTGCGATACCAGGGCTTGATGACCCAGAGTCATACCAAGGTTTGGTGACCTGGAGCGATGCCAAGGGTTACTAGCGAGTGCGAGAGTTCAAGTGTCAGAGAGTGTGCAAGCCAAGTAGATGGCGAGAGACACTACAACGCAAAATGATATACACGAGTAAGAATGTGCGGGCACGAGCGAGTGCAATAGTTAAGAGTGTGTAAAAGTGTATAAGCCAAGTGGATGGTGATAGACACTATAACATAAGTGATAGGCATGAGCAAGTGCTAGTGAGTGTTGGCACGCATGGGTGCGAGAGTTCGAATAAGTGTTCGATCCATATGGATGGCGTGAGACATCACAAAGTAAGTGATAAACATGAGTGAGTGCTAGTCAGTGTTAGCACGAGCAATTGCAAAAGTTTGAATGATCGAGTGCGGATGAGTACTGGCACGACGGAGTGCGATAGAGTCAACGTTGACATCAACATCCTCATAACGTTAACATCAACATCCTCATCTAAAATCAAATAATCCTCTTGCATAGATATACATTTGATTAAGATAAATTGAAAAGAGACTTCCAATCATAATTGGTTATTTTAAAACCAACATCACTACTACAATGGTAAGGAGAATTTAGATAATTCAATTAGTTAGGCAAAAAAAACATACCTATTTTCTTTTTGCCAACTCT
>JAOTQH010233274.1:0-13507 GCA_025631255.1 Cornus kousa
AATCTTTTCTCATATCTATTAATCACTGGATCCCAATTCCCAACTCGTGTAGAAGAAACTCCCAAAGGCAATCCTAAATAAGAAAGAGGGAAAGAACCAACTCCACATCCTAAGACAGCAGCTAAGGAGGAAATATCAGGAACATCCCCCATTGGAACAAGCACACTCTTTCCGACATTAATCTTTAGCCCAGAAACCGCTTGGAAGTAAGCGAGAGTGCATCTCAGATATCTTAGTTGAGAAACTTCAGCATCACAAAATACTAAAGTATCATCGGCGAATAATAAATGGGAAATCTGCATCTGATGATTAATATCTCTGCCAACTCTGAACCCCCTGATGTAACCCAAATCTTCCGCTTTTCTCACTAACCTGCTCAAACCTTCCATGACAATGAGGAAAAGAAAAGACGATAACGGATCTCCTTGTCGTAGACCACGCGAGCTAGCAAAAAAATCAGCAGGTGAACCATTCACAAGAACAGAAAACATAACAGACGAGATACAAGTTTCAATCCATTTTATCCACCTATCACCAAACCCCATCCTCTTAAGCAAATACAGAACAAACTTCCAATTAATCTCGTAAGATCGGTCTTCTTCTCCTCCTCCATCAAGCACTTACTCTGTTTCCCTCATATTTGTGTTTTGGATATCACATTTATACATTTATTTATTGTGTTACTCAAAAAGAACCCCTACAACACAGTAATTGCAAATTAAATAGAGAAAGTCTGTCCAAACCTACATATTTGGATTGTGTGGTTGTCGAAGTAGTTTAATAATGCATTTAGAAACATATTTCTTTAAAGAACAAATGCTCGAAGCAACAATCCCATTGTGAGCTCCACTTTAATCATTTTTCTTGTTTCCATAATGCCTACGTAAATAGCAAGAAGGCAACCACTCCGCTGCGCGCTCTTCTTTTGTGTTCAAGTTTTTCAATTCTTTGAAGAGCTTTTTTCCTTCTACCTAAACCGGAAGCATATGTAGAGAAGGTAATGGAGATCACACTGAAGCTAGGGGTGGCAAATTTTGATATGACCCACCAACACGACTCGAGCTAAGGGGGTTTGGGTTGACGACCTTAAACGGGTTTGTGTCGTAAATAGGTCAACACGATTAACCTGTTTAGTTAATCGTGTTGTGTTTGGGTTGAGGGGTTCAACCTGTGTAACCCGTTTAACTATATGTGTCATAAACAAATTTTTATTTAAGTTCCAAAATGACTATCTAAACTTATGTCTTATAATTTATTCTTTTGTAAATTAGAGATTATTTAGTAATTTGGTTGGATTGAAACTTATATTTTTCTAGTATTTATTGTTTGATTGAATATTATTAATAATTTAAATAATATAATATTTTGTTCTAGTAAATAGGTCATTAAACGGGTTACACGTGTCACCCGTTTAATAAATAGGTCGGTTAGTGTTGATAGTTCCTAATACGATTATTAAATGGGTTGTGTTTGGGTTGAGTTGTTTAGTATAATGTGCCCTTAGATTGACACGACACGATTATGATCCGCGAACACGAATTGCCACCCCTAACTGAAGCTCATGCACCGGCTCCTGTACATACCTATTATCGGCGTTGACGCAAAGGATAGACTATCTTATGGCACTGACCATGGGCATGACTACATGTTTCACGTAGGCCTTATACGGATCAGATCCGTCCCGATAAGATCTGAATCCGATCTTATCCTATTTCTCCGTGTCTCCTCAGCTCTTCATAAATTGGTATTAAAGCACACTACCATCCTACATCAGAAGCTTAGCTCAAGCTGCTGAAGTTGTTGGAATTGAGATTCAAGATGATCAATTTAAGGTGTACAGGGTTGATTGCATTAGGATAACATATGGAAAAAGGGGCTAGCCCAGTACGAGGGTCAGATGTACGCAGCCTTAAGGCTGTTGCCGATATAATTATATATGACATCATATGATTTCACAAGATGGTAAAATTGGCAAAGTAATATATTTATTTGTATGAGATCATAAGTTTTCATAGAAGAATATCTACGAGAATCCTAACCGTATAAAATTTTAGAAAATTTGCAGAACCTAAAGGAAAAGAGAATTGAAAAAGGATAGCTGTAGCATGGGGCAAAAAGACATAATGACAGAATTAAGTAAAGGCAATAATAATTTCGTATCATGCTGTTAACAATCCATGGCATTAACTATGTCTACATGTATATGCGTCTTCTTTTGATTCTTTGTAAATTCATATCTTAGATAAAATGCAAGGCTATGATGTCCTTTCTCCCTTTAATTCCCTTCCTTTGGTATGACTATGATGTCTCAATTTTTCTTATGCCTTTGTTCTCTGTCACCTGCAACCTAGATCAGATCACTTTTACATACTGGGCACTAGTTAGGCAATATCTCACATGTTGGAACTATCCTAAGAAACTTTTTCATTAATATTTTTTTATTCAATCAGTGCTATGTCTAATTCACCATGAATGCATTTTTGTCCCATATTCTACCTGTTGTTATTTCCATTCGTCTAAAAAAGCCTTCTTTTAGTTCAGTTTTTGATCATCTTGATCCTTAATTGTTCAACATTATTTGCCATAAGGCATAGCTGGCTTTATAACTGACTCAGAAATTTTCCCCTTCCACTTGACAGTTATTCTGCTATTGCAATGTTTGACATGCATGCTTCCATTTTTCATTCATCTTGCTCTAATTTTCCGAGCAATGCCCTTAATCTCCCTTTATGGATAATTGATCTGTGGTATAAGGGATTGCCTTTGGTATCCATCAAGTTCATTTTATCCTTATTCCTTTTCTAGTTTGGGATCACACCATATATCCTGTTAGTTTTATATAAAGTGTAAATCAATAAATTACAGAAGTTTGAGCGACAATGTGGAGGATGACGATTGGAACTCCTGATAATTTTCTTATCAGTTCAATGTGTATTTGAATCATAATTGGCAGGTCTCAATCTCAAGCTTTTGGGGTTGGCCCTTTAGACCAACTTTACTTACAATCCATTAGGCATTGGGATTTTTGTATGGCTGGCCTTAACTTGGGGTCAACCTTTTCTGGATTGATGCCAACTTCTAGGATTTTTAGTTGTCAGTGGGACGGAGGCCTAACATGGATGTTGGGCTTTGGCGGGGTTACTTCTCAAATAGGTAACCCAATTCACCCATTACTTATGAATTCTGAATTCATGAAACGAAAGGTGACTTTATGTTATTTTTCTTGACTAGGAAGAATCTATCCAAAGGCAGAGGGAGGCCTCTATACATGCATTTACATGTGTACACGTTCATATATAAAATAGTGGTGTATAGTTAAAACAGATTCTTGAAAGGATAGGTGTTGGTAATGAGCTTGAGGATCTTTCCTTTCAGTGGATTTTATTTCTCTCATACAGATTCAAACTAATGTCACTATGATTATAGTTTTGTCATATTGAGAAGTGTTGTTGCATGTTATGACATGTATAAAGTGTCATTATTTTTTTTTTTCAAAAAAGGTTGGACTCTTTGAACTGTATTTGTATCATTTTCAAGATTTTATATAGTTATGTTCTATAAGACTTGTATTTGAAAGTGTAGGATGTTTTTATCAAGTGTCCTGGATGTGTCGGCCAAATTTCCAAATTAAGAAAAATTATTTCTAAATTATGGATACGTTTATGAAGTATAGGACACGTGTCTATGAAGTTTCCATGGAGTGTCATGTCCGACACACCTTTGTAGAAGTGTCTGTGCTTCTTAGGATTCAAATGATCTTAATTGTTTTTCAACTGTACTATATAACTTGAAAAAGGGTCATTCACTATGAGAAACAGCCACCTCTGTTATTTCAGAGGATCAGTTGGATCACTTGTGTTGAGTGCACCTTTTTTTTATTATTTATTTTTGTTTTGTTTATTGTTTATTTATTATTATTTTGTCTACTCTAGTATTGGGAAAATTGTTTGATTGAGTTGAATTATGTTCACTTTATGTTACATTTTCATTTTGGGAGAGAGCTGTAAAAATAAAGTTGGTCCAAATGAATTAGTTTCTAGTGTGGACTCAAAGAATACTTCCTCATTATAAAAGCTGGAATAGTTACAATTTCTGAATTGTTTGTCCAATTATGTTTTCTTCATGATTTTCATGGCTGTATTGTTAGGACATCTGAAATTTATTTCTACGGTTTTTCTTTCATATCATGCATGGTTTACTTTCTTATAATGCAGTGGCTGGAAACAGAAATACTGAGGCTTAGTCATCTTCGTGATCGAGCAAGTGAGAAAGGGCGAAGGAAGGAATATCTTTTTTGTTCAACTTTATAAAGTTCTGTTAACTTTTATGTGCTATCTGAGTGTTTTGCAGTACATGTTTTATTTAATTAATTATAAACTGGTTTACAAGTGCTGTTAAAAGAGTTAATTGGTTGTTTTTTTGGTCAATGAACAATCAAAAGTTGTCATAGTCATCATCATCATCCTTGCCTTGTATCTCTTATGAATGAGGTCAGCCACATGAATCATCTTTTTCAGTTATTTCAAATAATTACCATGTCACCTCTAATATTTAATTTTTTAAATAATTTTTATTACTTCTTCCCATGTAAGTTTTGTTCGGTCACTTTGTTGCATACCTTATAGTCAAACAATTTTTCCTCTTTTAATAGGTGCATGTTCGGATCTACATTGTATATGACAATAACACCTAAGATTGCTTTCTCTAATTTCATCATTAATATGCTCTATTCCCAGTTTTCCCATTACTTATTCATTATTAATCTTGTCTCTTGTAGTCACTCCTATCATCTATTGTGACATTCTCATTTTCGCTACATGAATGCGTTGTTCTTGTTTCTTTTTCAATGACCAAAACTCTACTCGATATAATATAGCTGACCTAACTGTCCCATAGAAAATTTCCTGTAATTTATTTGATATTTGTTTGTCACATAGGATACAACTAGCTTGCCTCCATTTGTCCACTACATCACCATCTATCTCCCCATCTTTTTGTAATATTAATCATAGATGCGAAAGTAGTTATTTTGAGGGACTCTATGGTCTTGAGTTATAGAAGTTTTATTGTCATAATCTTTTCCTACTATATCAAATTTACATTCCGGATATCCTCTTAAAGTTTTACTAATTTTTGGGCTTTTTTCTTCTCTAGTCTTTCTCCATGTTTGTAAGTGTTGATGTCCTATTTAATACATCACCATCTATCTCCCCATCTTTTTGTAATATTAATCCAGTTGTTTTGAGGGGCTCTATTTTCTTGAGTTATAGAAGTTATATTTTCATAATCTTTTCCTACTATATCAAATTTACATTCCAGATATCCTCTTAAAGTTTTACTAATTTTTGGGCTTTTTTCTTCTATAGTCTTTCTCCATGTTTACAAGTGTTGTTTATAAATTTATAATCATATATATGATTGGTGGGTTATGGATATTCTACTGATTTGTTAATCAAGTTGCATTCTTGAATTATTTCCTTGTGCTTGTGGTCAGATTATGCATGTTGAGGTTCCTACTTCCTGAGTGTTGTGTGCCAAAACTGCCTTTCCGTCTATCCTTTCTCATTTTGTTTTCGCCCTTGAAGCTTATTCTTTCTAGATTATTGAATTTAAGTTTAATGGATATATTCGAACACCTAAATGGCTGTGGCTTTTGAATGTGCAAGCACATGGCCTGTCTGGTCAACCCTGATTGTGCATGTTTCTCAATCAAATGAATTGTCTGAGAGGTTGATTTGTACTCGTCTTTTAAAGGTATTGCCTCTTTTGGTTTGATCTTACTTTTTTGTGCATTGGTGGTGCACAACTAGAGTGGAGACTTGGGATGGTCAGGGGTTTCAAAAGATTACAGTTTGTTGCTAGTATATGGTTAGATGGGTTTCAAAAGATTGCAGTTTGTTGATAGAATGTCTAAACTCGTCACCCTAGCCTCCCCATAGGAAGGAAGTTCCTTTGCAACCTACCCATCCTCCCTGCCATAGAAGTTGGAATCTGAAATATGGAAAGGAAGTATGTAGGAATACTTGAGAGGCTTTTGATAATTGTTACGCGACCGCATACAGGGATTGCTTCTTCCACCGCGCGAGCTTTTCAATCTTTTCCACCACCAGATCCCAAGAAGACACACATCTTGAAGGCAACCCCAAAGGCATTCCCAAGTATGTCAGCGGGAAGGACTCAACTCCACACCCCAAAATGCTAGCAAAAGAAGCTATCTCACCAACCTCCCCTACTGGTACGAATTCACCCTTCCCTATATTGATTCTCAGGCTAGAAACTGCCTGAAAACACATCAGCACACACCTGAGATAACGCACCTGCTCCTCCACCGCCTTGCAGAACACTATAGTATCATCCACAAAGAGAAGATGTGACACCTCCAACAACTCCTGGGGCTCCCTACCTGCCCTAAAACCTCTGACTGTTCCCTGCTTCACCGTTCCCCATTAGTCTATTGAATGCCTCCATGACAATGATGGACATGAAGGGGGATAATGGATTCCCTTGCCTCAATCTGTGCGTACTAGAGAAGAACCCCAAGGGAGACCCATTAATCAAAACAGAGAACTTCACCGTGGATATGCATAATCAAATCCAGCTCCTCCATTGCTCCCTGAAGCAATGATCTTTATATTCTTATAGGAGAAGTTCTGGCAGCTTTATTAGGAGACATTTTATTTTTAAAATTTTCCTCTATTATACCGTGCAATTGATAGACCTTCGTTTACAAGGCATTAGGTTGTGAAGCAGTAGGCATTACATTGAAGAGAAGGGGTAGGCATTACATTGAAGAATTAGTTTATTACCGGACTAGATCTTGAAATCGCTAGGCTTGAACTGATCTTAGGTAAGGTCCTGACCTCATGGTGTCTATGGTCACCTCCATATGGGCACCATCTTTCCTCCAGAAATTAGCCTTGACTTTGACCTCTATCTCCTATTCATCTACAAGAACCGACTGTGCTCTTTCCAAGCTTCCTGTATATCTAAATTTATTTGAATATGGTGGCTAAATCGAAAGCTTTGAAGGAATATCCTTGGTCATGTTGGAGGGTGGTGTGAAGGAAGATCAGTGGGTTAGTTCGGACTCGATAGGCTTTCTGAGCAAAAAAAGGTGGTCCTGATATGGCTAAATTTAGGTCTGATAGGTTCGATTGAGTCTTCAATCAAACTCTACTATACCACATTCGATTGATTGACAATTTGATCGATACATTCTGGACTTAAAAGAATTTTTACTTGCAACCATGTTTGATGGATCCACCATTTGATCGACTTTTACTAGACTTGAAAACATTTTACTGTTTAAAATTTGATCCATCGATCAATGCTCTCTAAAAACTGTTTGATCGATCGAGCAACCAATGGATAGCTACTACTGTTTCTAGTTTGAAATTCAGATTCGAAAATCATTTAAAACTTAGGTTTTTAAAAGCTAATATTCAAAAACATTTTCAAAACATGTATATTAGGTCAAAGTAGGTCTTATTAAAGTCATTTACCTTTGACCTAAATGTGTAATTGTGGATGTGAACGACCATGGCTTTTCAATAGATGTCCACGAACAACTCAGGACACTTTCACACATTTACAATCAGGGTTTTGAGTAGGAATGTGCTAACATGACTCAATATCCTGATGGTTACATTCTACTTTTGGTCTTTGGTATTGAAATCAATTATGTCCTTTATAATGGTTGGGAGGCTAAACTTTTGAACAATAAGGATCTTGTTGCCTTTTGAAGTTCACGGTTCATGGGCACAATTGTATTCTTCCTTTTATCAGATATCATGCATGATGGGCTTAGCTTTCGTAAGTTCTTATTCATTGAATGCTTGAATGGGTACGAGTTTCTTTCTCCATTCGAGGCTCATATTTTTTGTCGCCCATCCACTCCAATCCCCCCAACCACCACCACCACAAAAATAAATAAATAAATAAATAAAAAATAATAAAAAAAAAATATAAAAAACGATCCTTATAATTGAAATATAATTGGTCTCATCTCTTTATTTGACATTCTTTTAGAGTTCTCTCTGTGGTTCACTGCTGGTCATTATTTGTCGCTGCATTTCTTTACTTTATTTTTTTATTGACTTTCTTGTTGGTGTTGAATAGAATGCCAACTTCAGTCCTATTAATTTGTTAATTTGTTTTGGTACTTCCTACTTTGAGTGACTTTTCTTTCTTCGTTTTAGAGTATTAGGGGACTTCAGCACTTGACAGTTAAGTTGAAAGGTCAAGAGCATTCCTTTTTTGAAGTCCTTCAAAGATCTATGTTTTTGCTCGACTCACTACCTTTAATAAATTTAATACCATATATCAGATGCTACCAGGATTAATGATGATTTTTTTAATTTTTTTTCCAAATGTATTTCTCAGGTCCGGTATCGCTAAACCTGTGGTTCACCGCCTTAGTTGTTTTGTGCTTATTTAATCCAGCAAATGTCATTCTCGTCAGCTGGTTCAATTTGTTTTGGACCGCACCATTTCATTTCCTTGTAGGATATATCTTTCCTTGTTTAGAAAATGTGACCTTTTCTGGAGTTGCGGTTTTCTGGTCATTCCTTGGTCTGGGGTAGTATTCAATGGAAGCTGTGCAGCTGAAGTTCTCGAGGGACTTGTGCAGTTGTGCTTAACCATCATGCCTCTTTGCGGGCCTCTATTTCTGTGAAATTCAATAAAATGCCCTTGTGATCATCTGGGCTTAGAAAACTAGTAATCTTAAGAGTTAACATCAATCTATTGTTTACATTTTTCAAATTTCTTCAATTGGATGTAGTCTGATAATGCTGATATTTTTGGGATTAGAGTACTTGTGATGAATTTGTATACTGTTTGGTTGGTACCTATTTTGTCTATAGTTTGATCCTCATTAATTGCTGTCGTGCAATGCTAATCAAATATATATGTGTGTGTGTATATATATATGTACATAATATGTATATGTATTGCTGTGCAATGGTGATAATCAGTGTTCCCAGAATGAGTTGCAAAGTAATCCTTAACTGATCTTCACGCTTAGAGAATGTGTAGAGAAACTGCAGCTTCTGAAGACACCTGAGGAGCGCCGGCGTAGGCTAGAGGAGATTCCAGAAATACATGCAGACCCAAACATGGATCCTAGTCATGAGTCCGAAGAAGATGACAGTGAAATGGAGGATAATAAACGAGGTCCAATATTTGTTCTCATCATTTTAAACTCAGTATCCATTATATTAAACTTCTCTTTTTTACTAAGATTTAAAATTGCTTTTCACTCAAGCAGAAAGTTTTATGAGACCAAGAGGTTCTGGCTTTAGCAGGAAAGGCCGGGAGCCTCTCTCTCCCCGAAGTGGAAGTTTTTCTTCAAAGGATTCGTGGAGTGGTACAAGGAAGAATTCTAGCCAGAATTGGGAACCAAACAGAACCATGTCTAATAAAAATTACTTGAACAAAGGTGAAGAGACTACTCTCGCTGGTGAGACACTGAATGAAAAAGTGTGGAATCAAGGTAGAGACAGAGACACAAAGCAATCAAACAGTTTAGAGAAGTTCAACTCAGCTATTGATTCTGAAACAGTTGGATGGAATAGCCACTCTGTGGTAAAAGCTGAATCATTCTCAGGCGTTGCATCAGAATCTTCACCAGCATCTCTCTCTTCTGGGTTAGCAGAAAATGCTGCCAAAATCAGTGAAACAGATAAAATTTGGCATTACCAGGATCCATCGGGTAAAGTTCAAGGGCCATTTTCTATGGGCCAGCTACGTAAATGGAATAACACTGGATATTTTCCTGTTGATCTTAAAATTTGGAGAAGTACTGAAAAGCAAGATGATTCTCTCCTTTTGACTGATGCATTGGCCGGAAGGTTTCAGAAAGAGTTGCCACCAGTAAACAACATGTTCGCAAAGGCTGAAAATGTGCTCAGTCCGCATCTCTCATCCACACATGCTGGGAGGTCTCACGGGACACCCTTGCAGAAAGTGGAGCTAAGTTCTTCGACTGGCTGGGCGACTCCTTCAGTTGAGGTCACCAAACTTTCGACAGACCAGAGGGATTCTGACTATGGTAGCAGAAATGATTCGTCAAACCTCCCATCACCAACTCCAAAACAAAGCACTCCGGGGTCTACAGGAGGACAAGCTTTTGAGAACAAATGGTCAGCAAGTCCTTTTCCTGTTCATCAAGAAGGTTCTGTCCTGGGTGCCAATTTGTTTCCAGGTAGCAATGGAGTGCTGCAATCACACGACTTAGCTACCCCAGATAATGGCCAACCTACACGTTCTTCTACTTTTTCTTCAATTAATCAAGATGGAAGCAAAAAACATAATGCAGTGGAGTCCATAGGTGTTTTGGCGCCTACTTCAGTTTTGAATTCAAACCTGCAATTGACAAGGGTTTCTGAAAATGATTCTTTGAGCTCTCATACTGGTTTGAGTCTAGCACCCAACTCTGGTCAGGGTTTCCCTGTGGGCCCTACAAATGCTCTACCAGTTTCTCAATCAACTGCAGTTGCTTCCCGCGCAACACCAGGGACTGAATCTCATTCCTGGGGTAGTGCACCAACCCAGAAATTAGAACCAAATTCTTCAATTCCTTCTCCTGTACCACAAATGGCATGGGGTGGTGTTCCATCTACTGTTCAAAATTCTGGTGGAAACTTACTCAATCCAGGCTTATCAGCTTTGCCTCCACCTGATCCTTGGAGACCTCCAATTCCAGTTAATCAATCTAATGTCCAGCCTCCAGCACAACCCACTATGCAGTGGGGTATGGTTGTCGCGGAAAATAACACCTTTGCACCAGGTCCAAGGCCTGAAAATCCAAATGCTGGTTGGGGACTGATGCCAGGAAATCCGAACTTGGGCTGGGGAGGACAAGCACCAGGTACAAACATGAACTGGGGTGCTATTGCTCAAGGGCCGGTGCCTGGAAATCCAAATATGGGTTGGGTCATGCCACCTGCGAATCCAGGAGCTACTGTTCAAGGGCCTGTATCTGGGAATGTGAATATGGGTTGGGTTGCACCAACTGGGAATTCGGGAGCTATTGTTCAAGGACTAACACCTGGAAATGCTAATCCAAGTTGGGCCACACCGATGGGGAATCCAGGACCTACCGTTCAAGGGCAACCACCTGGAAATGTGAATCCAGGATGGGTCGCATCAAGTGGGAATCACGGAGCTGTTCAAGGGCCACCTGGAAATGCAAATCCGGGTTGGGGTGCACCATCTGGGAATCAAGGCACACGGGGAGGTGAACAACGACGCAATGGAGATAGATTCTCTGGTCAAAGGGATAGGGGTTCTCAGGGTGGTGATTCTGGTTATGGTGGCGGTAGGCGTTGGAACAGGGATTCATCATTTGGCAGAGAGCAAGGTGGTTTTGACAGGCTTCCCAAAGGGCAGAGATTGTGCCCGTACCAACAGCATGGATATTGTAAGAAGGGTGCTGCTTGCGATTATATGCACACTTGAAAATAAATTTTGTACAGTAATTTCCCAGTAAGGTGGTTTTGACTTCTCAATTTCCATTGGTGCTTTACAATTGTAAAACTTTTTGCAGTTCAGCAGCAAACTTCAAATTTTCCTCTCTTGCAATATCATTGCTGTTGAATGGCTAATCTCATTTCATACCTAAAATGGGTTTTGAATAAGCTAAAATGAATAAATTCATTTTGCAACTTTTTCAATTTAATTTAATAAGTAGAATATGATTGAAAATAAATAACAAAATAGTATAAATGTAATAATTATTGTAACATATATATAAATAATATATAAATGCTACCATATTTTATTACATTTATACAAAATAGTATAAATGTAATGGTTAGCATTTATACTATGCTTGTACATGTTTATATGCATATTTTTATTTTTTTACCATCTTTATTAATTAGCATTTATATTATGCACATTTTTATTTTATACCACCTTTATTAATTAGTATTTATAATATTCTTGTACATGTACATTTGCATATTCTAACAATTTACTTTTTGTATGCCGAAAATTTTATTATATTCTTTTAGAAGAAATCATATCGTACGTTTTGTTTTGGTTTTGGTTTTTGCTTTTGTTTTGTTTTTTGTTTTTTGTTTTTTGTTTTTTCTTTATTTTTTACTTTTTATTTCATATAAAAATGTGATTCCACACTTAATTTACTATGATCTCAACGTGAGTTACTAGTTAAAGTTGTTTTATCATGGTAATACTGTGATCTCAACGTGTGTTAAAATTGTTTTATCATGGTTTATTTTACTTTTGAGTGACTTTAAATGTGTATTTTGTTGCATTGAAAACATTCCTAATGAAACGAACTTTTAACTCTGAAGAGAAAGAACATTGCGTCGAGGGATGCAATGGGGTTGGTATGACAGTGTGTCAAAACCCGTCCCCATTTCATATTCGGAACGGTTTGGTTTATTAAAATCCAAACCTGCTCCATTTAGAAGATAAGTGACCCGCTCTATTAGAAGATAAGTGAACTCGTGCTCGTCTCGTCGGCCCTATTTTCGTATATTTTTTCATGGGCCTATGCCCATTAATTGTTTGGATTACAAAATAGATAACAACCCAAAAAATTTGAAGCCCATTGAAAAAAAACCAATAGTAAAGTAAAAGCTGACTCGGAGAGTTTGTTAGGTTAGGTTAGTAAGAATTTAAGTGAATGTATATATATATATTTATAGTAATAAAAAATAAAAATAAAAATAAAAATAAAAAGATATATATGATGGAAAAAGCATCTTCCCTAATTTCGCCATGATTTATTTATGAGATAATTACACTTGCCTCTTCTTTTATAAATTGCCTAAATTACATGGACCTATATGATTTCATATATAACATCGTTGATTTTGACTTGAAGATGTTAAATAATTATTATATTTATTATACTTTTATTATTTTTTGAATCAAAAATTTGTTTGTACTTTCTAAGGATATTCTCATCTTCATCCTTGGTAAATATCGAGCATGATATCAACAGACAAAAATATCAAATTTTATAACAGGAGGTCACTCTTACTCAAATCTGAGCCAAATGTGCAGGGTAAGTTTGGGTGCAACACTTTCAAAGTAGGGCTCTTGTCCACTCCGCCACCCCTCACGGGTCATAAATCAAGATCTACAAAATTAATATTTTTTCATAAAAAGGGAAGTAAGGATTTCTAATTTCCAACTGAAATGTTAGGTAGTTTCTCCTTCATTGATGATACACAAGTAACACAATTAAGAAATATTTCTATATTATCATCGGCAATTCAAAACAGACTGTCCGTATTTTATACCTTACATGAAAGGTCAAAATCATCACATGCCTTTCCATGCAGTTACGGAGGGAAACCCACTCCATCACCGCATAGGGAAACCCCATCACCTTTATCCTGATATTGCATAAAATTTAATCATGTGTAATTGTTGGAGTTCAGTCTTAAAAGGACTTGTCCTTTTTTTTATTTTTTCACTATTTTTACTTTTGTCATTTTTGGGTTCGGTCAAGACCTGTCTCTTATACACA
>JAOTQH010233284.1:0-23242 GCA_025631255.1 Cornus kousa
ACATCAATGAGTGGCTAAACATCTTCTTGGGGCTAGAGTTAGCCCTAAGCATGCCTCCTAGACCTTGATGTTTTGTATTTTGAGGGAATTTGTGTTGTAATTCTTGTCTTGACATTTGATTTCTATATGAATCTTGTTTCTACAATGATTTGTGTGGTTTAATACTTCCAATTGATCATTTTATTCTATTCATATATCTTTGTATGCTAGAATAGATGTTCATGTGTTTATCTCTAGGTTTTATGATATTGATGCAAGTTTATGTGTGTTGATGCTATGAATCTAGAAATGGTCAAGGCATGGTGCTTTAATGGAATACTCTTGTGGTTTGTTTGATGGTTCATACTCATTTCTTGATAGATTGTGCATCTTCCTTAGTTTAATTAGTTTAATTTTCATGTCCCTAGCTTAGTTGTAGTGTAGTTGCCTTACTTTTTTATATGTGAGGACAATTACTTTTTTATATGTGAGGACAATCCATGCTTGTTGTTTGATGTTCCATGCTTATGAATGTCAGTAGTATATTTCTCTAGTTTATTGATGTGTCTTGATTGTGAACTTAAAGGAAGGAACAATGGCTTAATTTGATATGTTGTGCTATTCATTAGTTTGTCTAGACAATGTATAATTAATTAGTCATCCATGCTTATTGATTCAATCAATCACACACACTAGTATTGCAACATATAATCCCCCTCATTCATTACACTTTGAGTGTTTAGGAAGGTGATGTTTAGTAGTGACCTCTAAGTCTCAAGATCCCTCTCTTTTATTTTTTACATTTTACTCTACTTAAATTGCTTTACCTTGCACCCATTTATTTGATATTGTAGTTTAATTAACCAATTAAAACATCTTTGATCACTCGACCTACTAATCTAACATTGTTTCCACATCAATATTGCTTCTTTTCCTTTGGGACGATCCCTACTCACTGTAACTATATTTATAGTTAAAAGTGGCAGTGGCAATCTCTAAATTTAAACTTAGTCACACTACACTCTATTTTGTGCTTTGTGCTAGGACACGCACCATAGAGCACGAGCCTCCAGTTAGATCATGATAAAAACTAAAAAGTGCGCATTTAAACCCCTTAATCTTGAATGTTCTCGGACGTTATTCTATCTTATTTTCTTGTTTTAGTACTAATTTATGTTTTTGTCTATTTTTAGGTCAATAAGGTTCAAACGGGCTAATTTTGGTCCATTAAGGCCTTTTTGGAGTCAAATTGAGTCTTAATGAGAAGTTGGAGTAAAAGAAGGTTGATGCTAAAAACTGTCTAATTGGAAAGATCGTGTGAACGATCAAACCTTGAACAATGGGGAACGATCGAACCCTGAACGACCGAGCTCTGAACAATCATGCTATACCTTTGAAAGATCACACCATACCTCTGAACAATCACATTGTTGGTTGGATTGATCGAACTGTTTGCAAAAGTTATAGAAAAGCATATCTAAAGCTCATTTCAACCATCAAACTGGGCTTGAAAGGGGAGATCCTAGGGCCGAGTTCTCACATTTTTGGGCTCTAAAAGCCTTGTATATAAGAGGGATTAAACTATTTTTGTAGGGGGGATTCATATTTTTACATTGTAATTTTTATATTTTCATTAGTTTTTTCTCTCTAGAGAGTTAGAGATTAGGGTTAGAAGAAAAGAGGGAAGTGGAGGCACATCTCAAGAACCCATCTCTAGATCTACATACTCTCTCTCTCTCTAGAGTTTCAAAGAAGAAAAAGAAGAAGATGATGATGATGATGGAGCTATGTTTGGAGCTTGCCCTTGAGGACTTTATGACCACACCCATCTCCTCCATGATTGGCTGGGCTACTCCTTGGGGCTTGGATGAGCCCCAAGCTTGTAAACTAAACCCTCTCTTGATTTTTGGGGAATTTTTCTTGTGATTAGTGTTATAGCCTTGTGAATAACATGAATTTTGGTTTATTTTTATGATTTCTATGGTTTAATTCTTTCTATTAATTCTCTAGATTATTTACATGTCTATGTGTGATTAAATTGAAAATTATGTCTCACATGATTCATATGGTTTAATTCTTCCTATTGATTTTCTTTGTGATTACATGATGTCTTATGTGTGATTATTTGGGAATTGATCTCTACACTAGTTTTTCTATATTGGTTGCATGTTTATGTGTGATTAATTAAGGATCTAGTGATGGCTATGTATGGTATTCATTGAATGGGTTTGTCAATTAATTTGATAGATTATACATAGGCTTAATGGGTTGTTCTATAATATAATTCATGTTTATAGGTAGGTAGACAATCTATGCTTGATTTGATATTCCATTGCTTATTGTTGCAAATTCTATAATTTTCTAGATTGATGTGTGCTACAATTATTGACTAATTTGATGGGTTATACTTAGAATGATGGGCTGTGCTACACTTAGTTTATTTGTCGATTAGGTAGGCAATTCATAATTGAAATTGATGGTCTATGCTTATCATCACAATTGCCAGTCGCTTATTATCACAATTGGTAGTCCCATTTTGTTCACAAGAATGTTTTTCTCTAATTAGTTGAAAGAAGTGGATTAGTGAATGAGCTTGGTGGTGATTCCAACGCCCTAAGCCTTTCTTCTCATTTCTTAAATCCCTATCTCACTTTAGCTTAATTTTATTACATTTTAATTAATTGCATCTTAGTGTAATCAAACAACCAACCCTTCGTTGCAATCATTTGATACACTAGAGTCGAAGTTAAATTCCAACACGTATAATCTCTGCGGACGATCCCTACTCACTATACTTCATTAGTTGTAGAAGTGGTTTTATAAATGTAAATTTGACTTTTAAAGGCTTCCTAAACCACAATCATATTTTGACCTTGCGAAACGACCTCTCGCATTAAAAAGTTGGTTTTCTATCATATAGAAAGGGCTTGTCCAATTTTGGCACCGTTGCCGGAGATTAATGGTTTTGTTGGAATTAAATTAGACAATAGTGTTCATTTGATTGCTTCTTTTTTTATTTATTTTATTTTACATTGTATATTCATTTCTCATTCTTGATATTATCTATCAACTAGGTACTTCACTACAAGAAATGCAAACTTTGGAACTTGAAGTAATCATTGGCGCTTAAAGCTAACATTAAAATTTGAAGTTGCTTAGGAACCTTTGTGAGCAATTTTTGGAACTCTTGTATTTTAATTGTGCACTTCTTTGTATGCTTGTGATAACCCTTGTTGAGGCTAATTTTAGTGCTTAAATTTTTGTCCAAGCATCGGCTCTTATAGGGGCAAATTTTTTCTTCTTCTTGCATTTGGATTTTTAATGTGAATGGAACCATTGTTTAATCCAAGTTTGGGGAGGAATTTCTTCCTTTCACTTTATGCCCTTCCATCATATTTTAATCCTTATGAGATTGAGTCTAATGTTCAACATACATCATTTTATTATCGACTTGCTTACTTTTTTAATCCTCCTTATGACTATTATCCTCCCCACCATATTATGAAGAACCACCTCCATCACCTTATTCACCCGAGATTCAAGAAAAAGTGTTAACTTCACTTGATGTGCATATTTCATTTTCAAGACCGTGGATGAAAGGAACAATATCATTTATTTCATTTCTTTTCAAGTCATTCTTTTGGAGGATGGTTTCATAGTCATAAGTGAGGCATCAAATGAGAAAAGCGAAAAGAGGATGAATAAGGATATTTCATATCCGGTTTTTTATTCTTTTGATTAGTGAGTTGACCCAACATCTTGCTAAAGACATTAAACACTAGTATTCGTAGAGTTTTAAAACTCTATTCCTCCCTCGTTTCTTTTTATTTTTCATTTTTGTGTAATTTCTTCCATCCATTTTTTACTCTCCATTCTTGTTACCATCATTGGGGCTTAGCATAGGATTTTCTACGCTTTTAGCTCAAAATTAGGCATTTAGTGCCAGTTCGATTGATCACAAGTGTACATTCGATCAATCTAACATCTCTGCAGACAATTCTCTACAGATTTTCATGTCTCTGTCCCATCGTTCGAGATTCTCTGCAGATTTTCTGGTCTCTGTCCATCGTTCGAACTTATTATTCGATCGTTCCAAGTGCATTTCGATCGATCTGGTTGTCCCTGTGATCGATCAATCTCACTTCCATACTTAGAAAAAATTTCAAAGCTCTGCAAATTTCAGTCAAGATCAATCACAGTTTTGCACCTTTGACTTTTTGACTTTTTTCTCTTTTTATTTTTATTTTTATTTTTATTTTTCATTTTATTTTACTTTTGTCATTTTCTTTTATTTTATTTAGTTACTTTTCTCTTATATATATATATATATATATATATTTCTTTGCATTCTTTATTTCCTAGAATTTTTATTTCTTACATTTTTATTTACTTGCCTTTTTATTTTTGTTTGTGTACATATTTGTTTTGTCTAAAAAAATTAAACAATAAAAAGAAAAATGAAGGTTTTTCAAAGTAGCATTCCGTCATGCTAAAGAAGTTAAACTTAGTACCCACATGACACATTGTGTGTTTTATCTCTTGTATAGTACATGTTCATTTTCATTTTTATTTTTTTATTTTTCTTGCATTTTGTTTCATTATACATACTTTCATAAAAAGAAAAATATAAAAAAATTTCAACATTGTGTCCTTTTGTGTAGTCATGCATATTTATGATTTATCTTGGACTTGATCTCATATCTCTCTTCCATCTTGTGTTATATTGTCTTAAAATACTTATCTTATCCCATTTGATATTTGATGTGAGTGTGCTAGTGTGGTTATTAGAAAAGGTTGTTGATTCCAAGTTTGGGGGAGACCCTTTTCATATTGGATCATAGCCGGGCTTCATGCTTTTGCCACCATTGTATACTCTTTCCATCTTTTCCATGCTTGATTTACTTATCTTATCCCATTTGATATTTGATGTGAGTGTGCTAGTGTAGTTATTAGAAAAGGTTGTTGATTCCAAGTTTGGGGGAGACCCTTTTTATATTGGATCATTGCCGGGCTTCATGCTTTCGCCACCATTGTATACTTTTTCCATCTTTTCCTTTTTTCTCATTGGACATTGAGGACAATGTACGGTTGAAGTTTGGGGGTAAGGCAACTTTGTTGCATTCTACTTAAAGTTGAGTTTTAAATGCATGATTGAGATTTGGGATCCATTTTAGCAATGACTTTGATCTTTAGAGGCCAATGTTACTTAGAATTTAAAAATTGCTTGACTTGAGAGTTCAATACTCCTTGTATGCCTTGTGGATGTCATTAGGAGTAAGTTTTTTGAAAGATTGATATTTTGCTTGCACTTGTGGTCCATATCATCTGGATTTTGTGATTGTTTTGAGATTCACTCTAGGATTCTACACTAGCACAGGCGCACACTAGCATTCATTTATAGGGTGCATGCTTTATTGATTATTGATTCCCAATTAAGTTAGTAGTGCATTGAAAGCTTTCATTCTTGACAAAGGTGGATAACAAACCCTTTTCACTAAGTAGTCGGGATTCTAGCCTCATCTAGCATTGAATTTCTCGCGCCGAAAGGGGGAAGTTAATAATTGTGTTAAAAAAAAAAAAAAAAAACAGTGAGAACTTCTCCTAAAAGGTGAGAAGTGGAAAATGATTAGATGGAGTTTGTTTTGATTTGTAGCCTAGTTGATTTGAGTTTGTAAGTCCTTAGGGGTGTTTAAACACCTAATGCCTTAAAGCCGTCTGGTTTGGGAATCATTGACCTAATGCTCGACTTCATGGATCATTAGAAAGCTTAATAGATCAACACATTGCACTATGCTTCCATCTTTGATCCTTGGGGTTAGTAAAAACAAAAAAAACAAAATTCAAGTGAAAAGAATAAAAGAATAAGCGCACCTAGTTGAATAAAACATTAATAAAAGGTCCATCTTTGTCTTGATGATCGGTAATAGATTTGTGTGCTAGTTTGAGGGCAGATGTGATCATTTCTTTAGTTGGCTTAGATGGAAATATATCTGATGCCGGTTCACTTAAAAATGATTCTAGAGTTGTTTTGATTTGCATGATCATTGCCTTAATGTGTGGAGGACCATATTTATGTGCTTGATGTTGAGATTTTGGGAGATTGCTTAGAAATGGTTGAAAAATTACATACTTGAGGTAGTTTTCTCCTAATGCTTATTTAGAATATTGGTGCCTCTTTAGTGAGAAAGAGCTTAATGTTTGTGGGTATCATTTATGGAAACCCTCACAAGACTTCACTAGTCCACTAGGGGTAACTTAGGGGTTTAAAAGACTTGTTGCATGTTCTAAATGCAATCACGTTCCCTACGAAAGTGGCATTATCTTTTTATTGCCTTCTAGTTCATTCTTGTATAGCTGTTGGTTTCTTGTTTTTCTTTGTAGTTTATTTCTAAGGACTAGCAATATTTAAGTTTGGGAGTGTGATAAACATTGAAAAGTGCGCATTTAAACCACTTAATCCTGAATGTTCTAGGACCTTATTCTATCTTATTTTTCCATTTTAGTACTAATTTATGTTTTTGTCTATTTTTAGGTCAATAAGGTTCAAATGGGCTAGTTTCGGTCCATTAAGGCCTTTTTTGGAGTCAAACTGAGTCTTAGTGAGAAGTTGGAGCAAAATGAGGTTGATGCTGAAAACTGCCTAGTTAGAATGATCATGTAAACGATTGAACCCTGAACGATTGAGCTCTGAACGATCACACCATACCTCTGAACGATTACACTGTTGGTTGGGTCAATTAAATTGTTCGCAAAAGTTATAAAAAAGTAGATCTAAAGCTCATTTTAACCCAACTTGAGCTGTGCTTAAAAGGAGAGATCCTAGGGCCGAGTTCTCACATTTTTGGGCTAGCCTTCTATATAAGAGGGATTGAATCATATTAGTGTCGAAGTTAAATTCCAACACGTATAATCTCTACGGACGATCCCTACTCGCTATACTTGATTAATTGTAGTAGTGGTTTTATAAATGTAAATTTGACTTTTAAAGGCTTCCTAAACCACAATTATATTTTGACCTTGCGAAGCGACCTCTCGCATTAAAAAGTCGGTTTTCTATCATATATAAAGGGGCTCGTCAGATCACCACACCATTCTCAGGAGCAGAGCCACCACTCCCAAAGCCAAGTCGAGCATTAGTCTTCTGGTGACTCGAGATTGCACCATCAGAATGACCCAGTCATCCCTGACACTCAAGCTCAGTCTGCTATGACATAGGAGCGCTATCAAGCATTACAGGACTCAGTCCTCGCCCTCTGAGCAGATATGGCTACTCTCCTCATGGATGTTATAACAGCGCTGCGAGACTTTTCCAAACGGATGTTCTATCTCTCTCATATTTATATCTATGATCTTATACTGTTACTTTTGGTACATTATTCTATTTTTGCGGCAGTCTGTTGGCTTGATATCTGTGATGTACATTATACTTTCATTACTTATGGATATTTTTGGATGTCATATATCTGTTGATGTTGACTGCTTTATCAAGTGCATTATAGTGATTTAAGTGAGAGAGTGCAAGCCATATTTTTCAGGACCATCCTTATCTCTCTCTCTTTCATTTACTATCCCACTTGGAGTTGTATGCCCACTGTGCCACATTATTTATCCCATTTGTTATTTGATGAGATTTTATCACAGTGCCATTTTTTCAGGACCAGAATTAATCCCAAGTTTGGGGGGGTTATACCACCCACTTTGGATACTTGTGTCCCACCCATTCCTCGTCATAGCCATACTGGTATACTCTTTCCCCTTCCCATTGTTCTCATTGCACATTGAGGGCAATGTGCCATTTAGTTTGGGGGTAATGTGTGTTCTTTGCATTCAATTCAAAATTTTAAGCATGACTTGTGTATTTGAGAAATTTACTATGTTGGTCCATGATTAGCAATGATTGTGATCTTTTGAGGCATATTTTACTTAGAATTTAAAAATTGCTTAACTTGAGAGTTCCATACTCCTTGTATGCCTTGTGAATGCCATTTAGGAGTAAATTTTTTGAAAGATTAATATCATGCTTGCATGTGTGGTCCACATCATCTTGATTTTGTGATTGTTTTGAGATTCACTCTAGGATTCTACAGTAGCACAAGCACACATTAGCATTCATTTGTAGGATACATGTTTTATTGATTATTGATTTGGTAATATCCCAATTAAGCTAGTAGTACTTTAAAAGCTTTCATTCTTGCCAAAGGTGGATAATGGTCACGCCTCGGCCGATATGCTTGCCAAAGTTAAAAGATATGGTCAAATTTAAATTTATAAAAGCAACTTCCACTACTACTAATGTAGTAAGAGTAAGTATGAATTGTTCCAAGGGATTTGCATGGTACCACAACATCAATATTGGATTAGTAGGTCGAATGATCAACGAGGGGTTTTGGTTGGTTGAATTAAACTAATGATTCAATTAAAAACATGCAAATTAAGATCAATATAGAAATTAAGGTAAAGAGAATGAAAGAAAGATCTTGGGGCATAGAGTTCACCAGTAAACTTCACTTTACTAAGCACAAGCAATTGTCAATTTAAGAAGAATTCATGTTGTAAAACAAATGTGTGTGTGCCAGTAATTGAAAACTAATCATGGATGATAAATAAGCATAAATTGTCTAATCAATCTAGTGAGTCACACAACCTATCAAACAAAGCCATTAATCATTCAATAAATCACAATTAATACACACAAAAAATTCTAGAGAAATTTAGTACTTGCACTCATAAGCATGGATCATCAAACCACAAGAATGGATTGTCTACCTATCTACGAATTTAAAGCAACTACACTACAATTACACTAATGACATGAAAATTAAACTAAGGAGGTAGCACAATCCATCAAGAAACAAGTATGACCCATCAAACAAACCACAAGAGTAATCAAATAAGCACCATACCTTGATCATCACTAGATTTATGATTTCAACACATATATACATGCATTAAACTCATAAAACCTAGTGTAAGCACATGACCATTCATTCTTACATATATAGACATATGGATAGAATTAAAAGATCAATTGGAAGAATTAATTCATACAAATCATGTAAAAACACAAGATCTATATTTATTCATGGTCAAAATATCATTTACAACATAAATCCTCAAAAATTACAAAATACTAGGTTTAGGAAGCAAGCCTAAGGGTTATCTCTAGCCCCAACAGAAAGGTCTAGCCACTCATGGTAGTGGTCATGGAACCCTCAAGGGTTTTCTTCAATGTAGGCCCTATCTTCATCCTCTTTGTTTTGCTCCAAAAACCTTAATTCTAGGGAGAGAATAATATCTAAGCTAAAAACAATTCTTGGAACTGAAAATTATTCAACAACTCCTATACAAATTGGTTCATTTGATTTAAATACAAACCTCTTTAAGTAGGCAACAAGTCAGAAATAAGGCCTTTGGTTGGTGCAATCTCGCAGCTACAAAAGTTGGTGGAGTTCGGGCGCGCTCGGGAATTAAACAGCTCACTGCCAGTAGGGGGTTTGATCAATCGAAATGGGTTTCGATTGATCGAACACTTACTTCGATCGATCGAAGTTGACGTGCAAAAGATATTTTAACAGCTGGCAACCTTATCCACTGAGCTAGCACCGCCTTTTTCTCGATCGATTGTAGATATCTTCGATTGATCCTGGCTTCCTTCGATCGATCGAAGCTTAAACAGTACAATTTTTTTCTAACTTTTTCTAAATTTTCTGCTTAGCTCCAGAACTAAGCTAATAGGCTCTTTTTTACCTGTTTGTTATTGACCTGAAATAGACAAAAAAAACAAATTAAAACTAAAACGAAAAAATAAGATAAATGAATGGCCTAAAATACCCCAACTTAGGTGCTAAAATGCATCACATTTGAGCACTTATCACATCCCTAAACTTAGATATTGCTAGTCCCTAGCAATGAATTACAAAGAAAAGAAATAAATAAATAACTATACAATTATGAACTAGAAAACAATAAAAGGATAACGTCACTTTTGTAGGGAACACGATTGCATTTAGCCTATGCAACAAGTCTTTTAAACCCCTAGGTTAACCCTAGTGGATGAGTAAAGTCTCGTGAGGGTTTTCAGAAATGATACCCATAAGCATTAAGCTTTTTCTCATTAAAGAGGCACTAACATACAAAACAAGCATTAGGAGAAAACTACCTCAAGTATGTAATTTTTCAACCACCTCTAAGCAATTCTCCAAAATTTCAACACCAAGCAAACAAATATGATCCTTCACACATCAAGATAATGATCATGCAAAGCAAAACAACTCCAGAATCCTTTTTAAGTGAACCGACATCAAATATGTTGTTATCTAAGCCAACTAAAGAAATAATCACATCCGGCCTTAAACTAGCACACAAATCTAGTATCGATCATCAAGACAAAGAATGAACCTTTTATTAAAGTTTTATTCAATTAGGTGTACTTATTCTTTTCACTTGATTTTTTTTTTTTTTTTCTAGGATCAAAGATGGAAGCATGGTGCAATGTAGTGATCTCTTAAGCTTTCTAGAAGATTTATGCGGTGAGCGTTAGGTTAATGACTCCCAAATCGGATGACTTTAGGGCACTACATATAGAGACACCCCTAAGGACTTACAAGCTCAAATCAACTAGGTTACAAATTAAAATAATCTCCATCTAATCATTTCCTACTCCTCACATTTGGTAAGAAGTCTTCACTTATTTGCTTTTGCAATTTTATTTTATTTTATTTATTTATTTTTGGTATTATTAACTTAGAGTTTGGACCCTCTACTTTTCGGCGCGAGAAATTCAATGCTTGATGAGGCTAGAATCTCGGCTACTTAGTGAAAAGGGGTTTGTTATCCACCTTTGTCAATAATGAAAGCTTTGAAAGCATTACTAACTTAATTGGGATATAACCAAATCAATAATCAACAAAGCATGTACCCCACAAATGAATGCTAGTGTGCGCCTATCCTGGTGTAGAATCCTAGAGTGAATCTCAAAACAATCACAAAATCAAGATGATGTGTGGTCATGTGTTTTTATTTACCAATAATAAATAATTACTTGCAATAGAACAAATCCTTGTAGGATAGCACTATAGAGAGGGTGTCGAACCCACAGGGAGATGAGTTATTATGTTCTATTTTTAGTTAATCTCTATTAGTTTACAAGTAACTGGTTGAGTTATTTGATTGGTTGTCACGATTATAAACTAAATTAAACGAAAATTAAATTAAAGTAATCACAGAGAAAGGTCTTAGGATTTTGACTTCACCACAGCCTTCATACTATAGTTAACTGTTTCAATTATAGGGATTTAATTAAATTATATTTTAAATGAATTGAACTCAATAACATTTGTTCAATTTGGGTTTTAAAGAAAGATGCTTTATAAAAAGCAGTTAACTATAACCTATTTGCGGTTAGCATGGACTGTCCACCTACCTACTCTAACTATTTTAACTACTTTGTAAATAATCCATCTTTTCTAAGCATAGACTATGAAAACATTCTTTTATAAAAAACGTTAGAACACCATTACATGACTTCCATTCTTATATTCAACAGGGCTTTGCAAGATACCATCCAATAAAAATAGGTTGAGAATAGAAAACGAACCGTTATATCTAAGACAAGGTAATAACAATTCAAAACTATTTAAAATATTAAATCCAATTGAGTTGTCTCAATTGCTCATAGTCATGTAATAAAAAACATAATATATATTAAAAAATCCTAGAGTTAAAACAATCAAACCATAGTACTAGATTGGGTAACATTAGTGCCTTAAGAGAGGAATTAGCTACTCATGACGATGCCGAATATCTTCTGTGTTGCAGTTGTCTCCATCGTCACGGACGACACTTCTCTTCTCAGGTTCTTCACCTTTTAAGGTTATAAAAACCCTAAAAGTCACCACCAGAGTATCATCCTTTTGAATAATATGAGAAAAAGGAACTCTTTTATCAAGGCCTGTGCCTTCTTTTATAGAAGAAAATAAAGGTTTGGTGGGCTTTTAGGTCTTCTAGCCCATCTGGAATGAGATGCAACTTGTAAAAAGAATAATCTCGTAACTTAAATCTTGATCTGTCATGGACGGCTCGAGCTTTAGGATGTAGAGCTCGAGCTTTGAAGTTCAGGCTCGAACTTTGGGAATAAGGCTCGAGCTTCCTTGAATTATTGCTTGAGCTTCATGGAATGGTGCTCAATCATCAATTTTATATTTAGCCAAATTTCTTCAATTATTTTTCGAAGCGTCTTTTCCTTCAACACTTAGAATATTTTGGAATTCATCTCTTTTTAACATTGCTCGATCTAAGCTTTATAGGCTCAAGCTTTAGTTATTGAGCTTGAGCTTTGGGTACTCAAGGCTCGAGCTTTGAATGATAGTGCTTGATCCTTGAGGTCTGGCATGAGGCCTTAGGAGCTTGGTTCTTCCATTAAATCAACTTTTCAAATTCCAACGCCTTGTGCTCGAGCTTGGGGGCCAAGGCTCGAACATCTTTAGTTAGGGCTCGAGCTCTACAGGTACAAGGCTCAAGCTTCAATGCCTTGTTAACTTTTCTTCTATTTCTTGAAGGGTCGAGCCTCAGGACTTGGGCTTGAGCTTTGGTTCCTGAATTCTTCCAAACTTCACCATTTAAGCTCTCGGCTTGCTCTGAATGACCGGTAACGACTCTGTAAGCTTCAATATCAGTCTTTTCATCATAAAGTTCCGGTTTTAACCGTTTCTCTGAAAAAATACCTATAAACACACATTAAACATAAATCAGTCTAACAATGGATAGAAGTATCACTTTAAGTCTTAACATACGTATATTTAGGGGCTCGAATATGCAATATTCAGTGCTTATCAATGTGAACCCCCAATACAAGTAAGATATCAATCTTTCAAAAAATTTATTTCTAAATGGCATCGACAAGGCATACAACGAGTATTGGACTCTCAAGTTATACCACATGTATAGAAACTAAGTGCGACATGTCAAAATATGCTAACACACCCCCAAACTTAATCTGTGCATTGTCCTCAATGTATCAAGAAAGCAATAGATAATGAACAAAGTATACTAAATGGGTGTAACAAATAGGACCCGACAACGAAAGCTTAGCATTGGAAGGTACATCCCCAAACTTAATCTGTACATTGTCCTCAATGTATCAAGAAAGCAATAGATAATGGAAAGAGTATACTAAATGGGTGTAACAAATAGGACCCAACAATGAAAGCTTAGCATTGGAAGGCGCACCCCCAAACTTAGATTCCAAAACCCTGTCTAAATATAGTCACATTAGCAACTGTCAAAACATATGTATCAATGATATAAATGAGAGTTGGAACAGAGAATTGGGCAAAAATCAAGGCATATAGCAGTATAAAGCTTAGAATATCCAAAACCAATATCAATGATATCATAAATCCAAAAATCCATAGATGCAAACTATCCAAAACCAATATCCAAAAACTATGTATATCATGTGCAGTGCAAAAATATCCAAAATATCCAAAGCCAGTGCAAAAATATCCCAGAAATAGCAGTTTAGCAAAAAGTATCATAGCATTGAGAAGTAATAGAGAGAGAATGGTGGAATCAGGGTGCGGCATCCGACGTAAGCATGTCGGCAATGATCTGGAGCATATCTGACATCTCCTGGCTATGTTGAGTGAGCGATGTTTGAATGTATGTCTGCAATGTGGAAATATCTCTCCTCACTTCGGTAATGTCGCTCCTCAAATCGTTAGATCGCCCGACTATATCATCATGCCTCCATACTAGATCATCATGACGCCTCATAATGTCATGTAACCCTGTTAGCTCTGAAAGAAATAAAATCTATATGTAGCTAAGTTAGATCAGATTTGTAGCTAAAATCTGAACTGGCATGATGGGATCGAGTGTCGGCCTGGGGCATCGACTCTGTAGGAGGGACATGTGAGGGGCCGGTCTATTAGGATGGATGAGAAGGAAGAGGTAGATCCGATTGTTAGGTAGATGTGGAAGTATCAGTGCATCACCGCTGTCTAGGTTTGGAGGAAGAAGGTGATCCCTGAGATCCCTCGTCTGCATCCTCCGCAGCTCTCTGCTAGGCATTATCCCTTTTCTGCTCTCTATTCTTCCTATTCTTTGTGCAAGCATTGAAAGTTTTGGTCCATTTCACATTGTCATACACCTTTCTCACTCTCTGCACAAGAGTCTCTGGAATCTCAGCTGGGTCAAAAGAATAGCCTTAGTCAATCAATAGTTGTGTAATCAGGTGGCCATATAGTAAAGACCAGGCATCAGCTCTAAAATTGTGCTTGAAGATCATATTTTCCCAGAACTTGTGGATAATCTCCCAGATGAGAGCAGGAATAGAAATCCAGTAACCCTGGCTCAAACAGTATAGAGACTGTAGAATCCTGTCCTACCTCTGTGTACCATAGCCTGAAGGAAAGGCATTAAGATACAGCACAGAATCGAAAAACTAATATCGGGGATCAATATCAACCCGATCTGTAAATGTATTGCCTTCGAAGGCAGCCTGTGGAGAAAGTGTCACAACCATGGTCATCTCAGAAGGGTACTCTGGAATGATGGGGTACAGTGGATCCTCAAAGTCAGTGACTAATGGAGAAAGATAGGGGCATTAGTAAGCAGCAGCATTGGCAGGGATAGAAATGTCAATGTCCTGACCGTCAATGGTCGTATGCATCAACTGTTGGTCAGCCTCATCCATATAGAGGTGCTCAAAAAACAACACAACCAACCGGGGATATACAATAATATCTGTCGGAGTTATAATAGCATCGATGCCCCTGCGGGAGAGCTCATCATAAGACCATCGTGTCTACTCCAAGTCGGCGAATAAATCTCGATCAAATTTGAAATCTGGCTCCAATTTCCTGCCGTACAAAGAGAGAGAGGGCACTGCTCTGATAATGGACCCTGTACCTCCCTGAAAGATGGCTCAGAAGATGTAGATGCAGATGCAGATGCAATAGCCTTAGACAAAGATGATGACGACTCCTCAGGTGATAGAGGAGGCTAAGTAGCTCTGGCTATGCGCTTTCTGGCAAGAATCTTTTGCATACGCTGCATCTGCAAAAGCAACAGGTATAAATTAGTGCACATGTATAGAATAAGGTAAGTATCTGATAAGAAAACACAAAGCATTCCTGAATCAAGTTAAAACAGAGAATACACACATAAGAACATGCTTGTGCAATAAATGATCAAGAAAGCTTCAAGAATATCATTCAACATGCTTCAACAAGATAAGAATGGCACAATAAGCAATCTCATATATGCAAAACAATGTAATTATAGCTTAGAGGGTAGTAAAGTCATTTTTGGAAACATTTGAGCAAAAATTGGGATCAAAAGGACAAGTATAAGATTTGATGTGCATAAAGGATGGAACGTGCATTCACAAACCTAAAACTCAAGAAGATTCTGCAATTTAATGGCAAGTAGACCTTAGGATGACATCGTATCAAAAACTAAGTAAGAATGTCTACAAATTCAACAATTAAGACCAATGGAGCTAGCAGGATAACATGGAGATATAATCATAGCAACTGTCAACCTGTAACTCAAGAAGCATGTATATCATGAAATAAAGACAAAGTGAATTACACGGTTGCAAAACATTTCAATCCTAGGCATGTTATAATACACAAGTTCAAAAATGAATCCTAAACATGGTATACAACTATATGGCATGTATTTGAATGATACACAAAGTCAAACTCTAGTTAAAGAAATATCCCGTACTCCAATTCAACAAAATCAGCATCCTATGATCACTCATGGCTCGTGACCCCCTCTAAGCAATATATAAGCAGAAAATTGATTGTTTATTGTGACCCCCTTTAAAGCTTAAATGAAGTAAAGAATGGTCAATGACTGAGAGTAGGAAGAAACTTACCATATTCGAATCAAAATTATGACCGGCAAAGAACCTTGGTCTTAAGCTCTTACTAGCTTTCAAAAATGGATCACAAGTATATAGAATCAAATAGATGGCAATTTGCAAACAAATTTCCAAGACAAGACAAGATATTCCTAAACTTATTTCGAATGACGGTTTAAAAGTTCAAGATATGCTCACAAATAGGTACTAAGGCCAAAGAACAACAACGACATCCCAAACATGCATTTTGAACCCCAAACATTCATATCTTTCCCCCAAACTTATTCAAAGATCAATGCCAAAATGTTTTATTCAAAAGATGCACAAAACTTTCAAAACCATCAATATGACAAAAGCGTGTGCAAAATGTGTATATACAAGCAACAAGTTGCAATTTATTTCAAAATGCACACAATTATTCAAAGATCACATTTGACAAGTTTCGAGTTTATCAAGCAACATTGGAACTTTTGACTTCAAAAAGTTGGGTTGGAATGGCAATTCAACATATTTTCCAAGAAAGTTCAAAATCATGATAATTGGGATCAAAAGATATCACACTTGTACCCTAACATAGCAAGAATCCAAAACTAAGCACAAACAAGTTCTATAGCACTTAACACATGCATTTGGATGGAGAGAAAACAAACGGAACAAGTTTCAAGTTATTTAAGGGCAGTTTGGTCAACTTCAGGAATTTTCAACATTTTTGGGTTAAATTGGAATTTTTGAAAACTTTTAGGTCCAAACATTCATATGCATTGTAGATAAACATCATAACAAGAATCATGCATTGAATAGTCAACAAAGCAAGGAATTAAACAACTCAATTTCTCATTTTCAAAACAAAGCTCAAAAATTCACTTTTTAACATTTTGAAACCAAGAAATGTGATCACAATGCCATTTTAAGCAATCAAGAATCATTTTACCAAACAATGCACCCTGTTCTAAATCATGGTAGAGAGAGAGAGAGAGAGAGAGAGAGAGAGGCAAAACTAATCTGTATATTATGAAAAAATTACCAAACCCTATAAGCCTGTGTAGGCTTATACATGAGAATACAAGTCTTGCATAATAACATAAAGGTCCTATATACTAACTATAATTACATAATGACCCAATACATTTATATAAAACTTCTAACACACCCTAACCACGTGCAATGAACAAGTTAAGATCAAAAACTTTCAGAAGGTTCCTTTGAAACACATTTATGCAATTTAAACATGACTTTGCATTTTAAGTTGCAAAAGCACAAATTTGAAATCAAGTAATGCATTTAAAACAACTTAGAATCATATAACATTCATACATTTCATACCCAATACAAACAAATGAAACAAGTTGGGAATCAAGGTTATCAATATTCAACTTCATATGCCAATGCCATTGTAACTTCAAAATTTCCAAGAATCATTCAAGTTCAAAAAGAAAGTGTCCGTTTCAATTCAAATCTTTCAGAATCAAAACCATTTTGACAATTAAGCTTCCATTTCAAAATTCAAGCAAACATTTCCATTTTACGACATTTAAATTCCAAGTCCATTCAAGAATCACAAGACAATTTTTCAAATTTAATTTTGCTTTTTCAATCAATTCAATTCCAACTTTAAATCTCTTTTCCAATTTCCTTTTTGATTTAAATTCACACAAATAAACCAAGTGCCATTTAGAGAATGTAAAACCCAATATTCAAGTTCATTTTCACAAAAATTCGGCATGTGGTTCCCCTTAAAATGTGCATTCCACAAAAAATTTCAACAAAGTTAATCATAGAAGCATATATACATTCAATCAATATGTCAAAAATTCACTTATCTCAATCAATCAAAGTCTCAACTCCATTCAACACAAGAAAAAGGGACACCGCCCACAATCACAAACCCATATATAAATTTGCCCATTCTCCTTCTACACTTTAAACCATATCCATACTCCAGATTTTTCCATCCTCCGCAACAGAAGAGTCAAAGCCCTGATAATGCAGAAGTCACAGTCCATGGGTTCAGGGTTCCATCCAATGGTTCCATTTCCATATATGTATATATATATTAAACAAATTTTTGTATTTATACTTTTTATTTTCTGATTTTTCAATTTTTTTGTTTGTTTTCCATGATTTAACACACATATATATACAAACATATATTTAAAACAAGGACAATAAAACTAAAGATTGAAAAATGCAAAAAATAAAAGAAAAATTAAAATTAAAATAAAAGAGAAGGAAGAATCACATACCTGACCCAAAAATGGAAAGAGGAAATGGAAAGAGAGAGATTTGATAAGAAATCAAGGATTCCGGCCTAACCGTGGCCGGAAGTGACCACCGGAGTCTTGCCGGAAGTTGAATGGTGTTCTCCTTGGCCTAAATCAGTCGGAGAAGAGAGATTAGAGCCTTCTAAGAGAGAATAGAGTGAGGAGAGAGAACGAGCTTGGCCAAATGGCCAAAGCTTCTAGCCGGAGAAAATGGTGATCGGCGGCGGCTTTGGGCTCCTCTTTGGTATTCGCCGGATAAGAGGGATAGAAATGGTGGTTGGGTTGGAGTGCGTGGCTCACCGGAGTTGGGAGAGGTGGGATGTGAGGGATTGAGAGAGTACAATTTGAGAAGGTTAGAGAGGAGAAAATTGGGGAGAGAGAGAGGAGAAAAAACCGAGAGTTGAGAGAGGTTGAGAGACAAAAAAAAAAAAAGAAAAAAAAAAAAAGAAAAAAAAGGGCAGAAAAAGGGAAAAGGAGGAGTGAGAAAAAAGAAAAGAATAATAATAATAATAAAATCTAGGATTTGGAAATCCAACAGCCAAAGTAGTTTTCTCGAAATTTGAAAAGATGCAATCTTGATTGATCAAAGAGATCTTCGATCGATCGACCACTTACTTCAATCGATCCAAATAGATTTTGATGATTGAATGGAAGATGAACAATTAAATTTTTAGAGCTTTGATTGATCCAAAAGAGCTTTGATCGATCCAAATGAACTTCAATTGATCGAAATGATGAGATCCTGAAAGCAATTTCCAAGGCAAATGGGCCTCTGCAGAGTTCGATGGATCAAAGAAGGGTTTTTGATCGATCGAAGATGACACAAAAAGTTTAGGAAATGCAATAAACTACCCGAAAACTTATATGATCAACTCAAAACATATCTAGATTACGCAAGAAAGAATAAAATAAGAAATGTGGGAGGAATGGGGTTGGAAACCCTATAAAGCACTAGTGTTTAACGTCTCTTGCAAGACGTTGGGCTTTTTTATCCCGAATCAAAAATCTTGGTAGACATCCCCTTCTCAATGGGGTGAATCGAACTTCGAACCACCCAACAAATCATTCCCTAAGGAAATTGTTGAATTTGATCCAAGTGCATTAGATGTCTTTTGATCAACAAAACTTTTGAGCTTCCATGCCCATTCAACATTAGAATTTAAGACAACATCTTTTGAAAACTCATTCAAAGGCAAACCATTTGATTTTCAACATAAAGAGAGGACTTATTTTTTTCAATTTCAGTTTCAAAACATTTTTCCACAGCACAAATGTCTTCATGTTTGTCCATAGCATTGGGGATTGGATTAAAACTATTTAACTTCACCTACATATGGCCAAAGAGATCTTTATTATCCCCGTCCTATAATTAATGTTGGCATTAGCGGTAGCCAAGAAAGGACGGCCGAGGATAACGGGTATTTGGCTATTAGAATTGGGAACCGGTTTCGTGTCAATGATGACGAAATCAACCAGGAAGAAGAATTTATCAATTTTAATTAAGATATCTTCAATGATACCCCGAGCTTTTTTAATGGATCGGTCGGCTAGTTGCAAAACTACCGACGTTGGTTTCAATTCGCCTAAGCCTAATTGGACATATACCAAATAGGGAAAAAGATTTACACTTGCTCCTAAATCCAAAAGAGCCTGATTGATAAGATGGTCACCTATAGTGCATGATGTGGTGGGTGAACCGGGGTCTTTGAATTTAGGAAGAGTGTTGTGTTGCAAGATAGAGCTGACTTGCTCGGTGAGGACAACCTTCCTAAGTGCTTGGCTTTTGTTCTTCCTCTTTAAAGTGCATAGATCTTTCAGGAACTTGGCATAAGCTGGAATTTTTTGAATTGCGTCCAAGAGAGGAAGATTAATTTTAACTTGCCTAAATACATCAATTATTTCATTCATTTTACCTTGTTGCTTTTCAAAAGATGTGAATGCTTTGAAAGCATTCCGGAAAGGAGCCTTTGGCTCAAAAGATTTCCCAATCTCATTTGATGATGGTTTTTCAACAATAGGGCCCTTTGTACTAAATGAAGAAGAAGTGGGGTATGAAATGGAACGGGTGCCAACACTAGGTTGCACCGGTTCACTCTTTTCATTAGCTTCAACTTTGTTATCAATTACCCTTCCACTTCTCAAAGTGGTCACCGCATTAACATCTTCAAGTGTAGGACCTTCCGAAGGGGAAGTGGTCTCCACAACAAATTGTTGTTTTAGTGGGGGATTAAGAGTCATTTTTCATTTCTCTATCGCATTGAAAGTGCTAGCTATTTTCCCTACTTGGGTCTCTAGCTTGGCAATTGTGAGTGAGAAAGAAGCAATTGAGTATTGGTGTGGTGTAAAATATGGCCAAGTTTGAATTTATAGAATGCAACTACCACTACTTACTATTAATGTAGCTAGAGTAAGTAAGGATCATCCTATGGGAAATGAACGGTACTTTGGAATCAATGTTGGATTAGTAGGTCGAATGATCTAAGAAAGTTTGGTTTGATTAATTAAACTAATGGTTCAATTAAAACAATGAGAAATTAGAGAAGATAATATGAGAGAAAGGTCTTGGGGCTTAAAGTTCACCACTAAGCTTCACTTCACTAAACACTAGCAATTGTAAATTAATGGGGAAATTCAAGTTGTAAAGTGTGTATGTCTGAATTGAAAACAAAGCATAATGGATGGCAAATAAGCATAAATTGTTTAATCAATCTAATGAATAGCATAACCTAAATGTTGGTCCCTAAGATGCCTATCTTGAGGTTTACTCTTTTAATGACAAAATTCATGTTACAAAAGGGTTCAAGGCATTTTTGATTAGCACATTGATATGTTGGGGTTTGGTCAAGTGGATGTTTAGTATATGGTGGAAGATCACTCAATGAATATTCAGCTTTGTGAATTTTGTGACAGCACACTCATTTTGTTTACAATCACTGCCAAAGGAATTTTTGTCTACAACCACTGATAAGGGCATATTTATCTTTACACACATCCTAATATGAATATTATATTTACCTGTAAAGCTATATTACTGGTTTGAGCTCACTTTTACAATGTAACAGACCAATCACATGGTTTAAAAAGGATACAGCAGGGAGTTTGTTACTGGTTTGTCAAAAGGCAACTGTAGGGACTTTTTGTTTGTAATTCTGTGAGAGGCTACCAGGTGTCGACACGTGTAATGTGGTCCTTGTGAGAGAGTGTATTGACAGCTACACAATGTGTGTATGTTATATAGCAGCTGATATTACATTTGTGGGTAAAAAGGGCTGTGACACATTGGGTAAAAGAAGGAAGCTGTTAAGGACAAATATATATAAGTATATACCTTCTCACACACTGCCTTAACAGAATATTCTTCTTCACGGATTAAAGAACCTTAGATCAATCCTGTCCATTGTTTTAACGGCTGCATCATCAAAGGGTTTGAGAATAAAAGCTTATTATAGCTGCTGCTAAGGTTAAGGCCCAAAAATATAATTTTTATAGTTGTAGTGTGGCTGGTTTTGAGTTAAGTATGAGGAGGAGCTTAAAAGTGTATTCATGAGCATCAATTTATCTAACTCAACTCATGATAATATTAGAAATTTCTATGTGTAAATGAACTATTGAAGATCTGCTGTAAACTGATGTTGTTGCCGAAATGAAGCTGTTGTCAAGGCTGGTTTGAGGGGCCATGGTTAATTCCAGAGGTAGGAGGAGTTGAGTGAAGGTTGAGACAAGTCTTATATATCTTTATACATCTGCTGAAGTCAGGTATTATCACAAACACTCACATTTGCAGAATATGATACATTTGAGTTTGTTGTTAAAGTGTTTTGAAGTGAAATTGTTGTTGTGCTGGTATATAATGATTTAGCCTAATATAGAACTTGTGGTAACCATTTGAGCATGTTTAATTTGATTATTTGAAACTGTCAAAGTTGAATTAGATTCAGAAAATTGGCAAGTCTTTGTGTTGACCTTGTAAACCTCAATTAGCTAGGGTTTTAACCTTATTGCTGTGAACTAAGAACAAAATATGAGATATCATGTTGCTATCATTGTTATCTTCATTTGAACATGAGTAGAATGCCTATACAAGATAGTAAGAACCTGGATAAGTCCTGAGAAAATTTGAAATTCCAGTTCTACACTTTGAGCAGTGTTACTATTGATTTAAACCTAATCTTGCTTGTTGTGAGCTGTGATATACTAAAATATGCATTGAAATGTCTTAACTTGCTTGGTTCATCAATCCTATATGTTAAGTGTAAAGTATTATTTGGCAACTTAGATTACTAAGCTTTAAGCTGAATAGAGGTGTTACATTATCAGTGTACAGGTATTGCTGCCAACTGAAGTATTTCTGCAGAAAACTGTAATGACCCGGATTTTTCCTCCTTTTCCATTTTCGGTGATTTTCTTTTTTTCCATCTTTTTCCTATTTTGTCTTTTTCTTATTTCATCTTTTTCCCGATTTTTGTTTTTCTTTGCTTAACCTCACTTTTAGTGTTCGGATTTGTTTCCGGTTTTGCATGCATTCATGAGACTTGATTTCCATGACATTGGTATTTTTACTTTTCTTGAAAAGCATACTAAATTATTACTTTTCTTGTAAAGGGCATGAATGCTTACTTTAGTGTAATTATTTTTCATTTTGGGGTTTTTAGTGTAATTATGTAAAGTAATTATTTTTAATTGGAGGGACCTTTTTGTAATTTATTTTGGGAGATATTTTGAAAAGGGGCCATTTTGTAATTTTAGGAAAATGTGACAAGCGTCACATTCTCATTGGTGCCACTTGTTAGCAATTAGGTGGAGAGAAATTAGGTGGAGAGAATTGGTACCATAGATCCTTGACATTTGGAGGGTGGAGATTCATCCATGTGTTGACCTTTGATTGGTGCACATGTAACCACTGATTATTGACAAGTGTAGGTATAGGATTTAATCTTGGAAGGGCCATTAGATTAGTGACAAGTGTATGAGCAAGATTTCGTCTTGCATTATATGTTTGTGAGAGGTAATGTAGACACACCTAGTGAGTGGAGGTTTCCTACATTCTCCACTCACATTTTCACCTTCTTCTTCACTTTTTACACTTGTTCTTCCAACCCTAGATCTAAACTCCATTAGAGAAAGCTTGGTT
>JAOTQH010233305.1:0-13506 GCA_025631255.1 Cornus kousa
TCGGGTGAGTTGTTTTCTCTACCATTTGGAATTTATCTATACCCTTTGAGTTTCCGTGTCAAACTTTAGGAGCACCACGGGATTCAGTCCCAGAGCCACAGTGAAGAACTTCAATCTCATACATCTCTGCCTTGCCCTTCCCCATACAGAGTGGACCAAAAGTTAGCGCCACAAAATCCCTCCAAACCTGTTCTAGCTTAGAGAAAGAGAAACAGAGAGATCTCGGAGAGAATTTGTGTTTGTTGATGGGCAGTGATGGAGGTACATAATTTCGTAACGAGGAACTCTTCTAAGACACGAGATTAATTCCAGATATGTGCAATCATCCGCAAACCGACTGACTTCCCATATTAACCCCTTTTCAACTGTGACTTGCATGTAACAGAAGTTAGCCATTTGCTACTTCTATGTGTATCTTATCTGCAAAACTCATAGCTTAGATATTTTTGCAAAAAATATGCCTAAAAGCTCATCAACCATCCTAAGCAAAATTAGGTATCTTTTAAGAAACTAGCACTTTTTCTCAAATCAAATATAACAAAGCAAATCCAGTATCTAATCAAATTTTCCAAAGAAAGGTAAAAAAATAATTTGCTAAAAGTTCTGCCAGCAAACTGTCCTTTTGAATGGAAAAAATAAACGTCGAAGACTCTGAAATGATTTCACTTCAGAGGAATGAACCTGGATGCTTCATTGGCTTGTACAAGATGGAGAATTCAGCCAGATAATGACTTATCATTTCAGGCTTGATTTCAATCTGGTTGAAGATCTTCCCATTGTAAACTCCGATGATGCTTCCAATCATCTCAGGCACTATTATCACGTTTCGAAGGTGGGTTTTAACCTGCTCTGGCTTCTCAACGGGTGGTGACTCCATTTTCTGGTCCAAATCACATATCATAAATACCAGCACACAATATTTTCTTATTTGATAAAAATCCACTGGATTAAACAAAGCAAAAATAAAAAGAAGACTAATCCCCTTGAAGGATTTAACTTTGTAGCGTTTAGTACAATTGAAGTTAAAAATAAATAAAAAATAGATGATAACAATTAATGAAGTTATGGTTTGACATAATACTGCTTTACTTAAAATAGAAAATCTTACCGCCAAGGGCTTAAGCCATGTGGTACCATCTCTTCCTTCCAAATGGAAGGTTGAGGGTCCAAGCCCCCAGGACCTTAATGTGTGTGTGATTTACCAATTGAAAAAATAAAAACAGGAGAAAATCCGAGTGTAAATGAATATTGTTCTTTTTATAGCATGCTATCAGGATATACAATATTACCAAACTCATTTTACTTTGGCAGATGATAGTCACATGCAACCACTGGCAGATTCAGCGATGTACTCTATAGAGGGGCGACTTTTGATTTGCAATAAAAATCTCACAATTTTACAAACACAAAACCATTCATGCTACTTCACTAGCGTCAATGAAAAAGTTTATTAGGCTTCTAGTTTTGAGAATGTATATTTCGCCTGGGGGACTAAAGACAATAACCATGGTGAAGAACGAAAAGAGATTTGAAAACTGAGGGGGAGAACTGGAATTATCGAAGAATATAAATACAAAATCAAATTTTTAATTATATAATCAAAATGACCTTATGTAATATCTACAGTGGTAAAATCTTACCAGGTCAAAAATAGTAAACGGTAGTCACCTATATTGACTGGTAATTTTTTAATTAGTAATCAACTAAGTTCACATACTTAATAAATATGCTTGAGAATCTTGTATCTAATTGTGCTTTCTTAAAATTCTTACAGTTCAGAGTTTCCGGGTGTACATTAAGTACGGTTCACTTCACAATAAACTAAAACCATGACAGGTAGTGATAAAGTTCAAAAGCAATACGAGGAAGATGCATTTCACTTAAAATGCATAAAAAGGAAAAGAAGGATAAGAATACCTAAAATATATAATAAATACACCCAAAAAAAGGGCAAAAACAAACTATTACTTTCTTTTTTTTTCAAATTACCTCCCTAAATTATTAAATTGGCAAAAGAACCCCTAAATTTACTCAAATTCTTACCTTGTTGCCAGTTTGTTGTTTAAAAAGAACAAGAAATGCAGTTAATATTATGACAAGTCTACCCTTCTACCTTACTTCAAATGGTCTCGCACATTTACTCAAATCACCTGTGCATGCATCACCCTTATGAGACCCAAAACATATGCTTGCATACCCCAAGAACTCTCCATAACCACCACCACAATATCCATGACTACTAATCCAAAAATATTCACTCCCATTCCCCTCTTCAAAGTTGCCACTGGCCAATTCAACAAAGAGCCTTCGTCAAGCCACCAACCACATGTTACATGTACTCTTCAAAAGTACATGAAGTACCCATGTCAGGGACACAACACTAAAACAAGTGTATGGAACATAACAAGTGTACGGGATATGTGTCCGACACATTTGGTTGGACATATATACCTAAAAAGCATATTGAATCATTCAATTTGATTAGATTATTACTTCAAAACGAGTTAAATGTCAAATTTTAACACTGTTTCATAAAAATGTTATTTTACTCTAAGGCTCCGTTTGTTTCGACATAAAATATTTTCCGAAAAAGTGTTTGGTTCCATATATGATCGTGTAAAAAAAATTCCAAGTAAAATACTTTAAATTTGTTACAAAAATAACTTATGGATAAAAGTTCCATAAGTTGTTTTACATCTTTCGATCCATTAAGGAAGCAAATTGGCTCTGTTTCTCTCTCTACTAGACCAATACAAAGCAAATTAGCTCTGTTTCTCTCTCAACTTCCATCCCTAGTAAATCCTTGAAATTGCATGACCTGTAAACAGATTCCTCGATACAATTTGAACAATTGTTTTCATTTGCCTCCATTGGTCCATGAAATCGCATGATCGAAACCCTAATTTTCTCTCCTATATATGCACCTTCAACAATTGTATAGAAAATTTTGATCGATGAAATCAGATGAAACAAAAGTACTCGTCAAGAGTAAAACCACGCAATCTTCTAAGACTTCAGATCAGAAGTTTGATTCTAATGTGAAATTAATATCTTGTTAGTACTGGACCTCTCAAAAGAATTAAAAAGTCAAAAATTAATGAAAGGACATCAACACATAAAGTGGAAAGATTTGAAAGGTAAGAAAGGGATGACTTTTAGGGGAAAAAAAATATTACAAAAAACACAACAGGATTGGAAGGAAAACTTAAATAACTTGTGCTCCAAAATGGCGGGTTGTACGAGGGACGGAGCAAAAGAAATTTTAGGAGAAATTAAGGGAAAGAAATTTATTAAAAAAGAAATATGGTGGTGGATTGATTACATAAAGCAATAAAAAATAAAATAAAAGAACGAGGTTTAAAGAATGGCAAAAAAGTAAGAAACAAGAGGTGTTGGAGAAAAAAGAAAAGAAAATTAAATATGAAGCTAAAAAGATGGTAGCTAAGGCTAAAAAAAAAAATGCATTAAATAATGTATATGAAAATTAGGAACAAAAGGAGGAGAAATAGCTATTTACAAATTGGCAAAGAATAGAGAGGTTGACGCGAGACATGGATCAAGTTAGGTGTACTAAGTATAAGATCAAACAATAATAATTTAAGATAAGATATATTAGAAAGATGGAAAAACTACTCTTTTTTTTTTTTTGATAAGTAAGAAATAAATTAAAAGTCGTTCAAAAGGGGAACGCGTCCCTTATACAAAAGTGGAATCGGGGCTAAGGCCCCAGAGAATCCAAAAAAATAATTAAATCATCAGAAGAGGAGCAAGAACTCCTCTTCACATAATTGAAGACAGAACAAATAATATAGAGTTTCAGCGTTGCCGTAGACAACTCCTTCACTTCGAGCATTCTACTATTTCTCTCCTTCCAAATGCACCTCCAAACACAATGTGGGACAATTCTCCAATAATCGTGTACACCCCTTCTCACACGACATGCTCTCCAAGCATGAATCAAATCCTTAGAAGAACGTGGCATTACCCAATGCATGCCAAATAATCCAAGAATAAGATTCCAACAATCGTGCGCCATGGGGCAATGCATAAGGATATGATCAACTGACCCACCATCTTGATTGCATAAGCAACACCAATTAACAAAACAATTTCCCCTCTTCCTCAAATTATCAATCGTCAATATCTCCCATACAACGGTCCATACAAAGAATGCCACCCTAGTTGGAGCAACAAAACGCCAAATGGTCTTCCACGGAACGTCAAGACCATCACAATTAGACAAACATAAGAACAATGATCTTACTTCGAAACGACCGTGGGAAGAGGGAATCCATGTTAGATCGTCATAACCTCTGCCAACTCCCTCCTGCCGATACAATTGGTCCAGAAAAACACATACCTCGTCCATCTCCCAATCCTAAAATGAACGCTGAAAATGCACGTCCCATGTAATCCCACTACTATCAAGCCGATAACAGTCAGCTACGTAGGCATGTCTGTCAACTGCAATACTGCATAATCTAGGAAATATACGAGATAATGGCTGATCACCACACCAAAGATCTTCCCAAAAATGAACGCATTTGCCGTCGCGAACTTTGAATCTGATATGAGAGGAAAAGACATCCCATCCCTTCCGAATGGATTTCCACACCTTGACTCCTCCCACAAGAGAAACCGGACGTGTAGATCAGTCGCCAATCTCTTCCCCAAACTAACATGAGAATAACCTTCGCCAAAGACGATGTCTTTCCCTCCCATATCTCCACAACCATTTACCCAGGAGAGCTTGATTAAAAGGAATCAATCTTCTAATACCAAGACCACCCAACTTCATAGGCTAGCAAACTTGCTCCCATCTGACAAGGTGATACTTAAACTCTTCTCCCCTTCCGCCCTAAAGGAAATCCCTTTGAATTTTGTTAATCCTATCAGCAACGGATCATAGAGTTTGGAACATAGATAGAAAATATGTGGGGAGGCTCGATAAATTGCTCTTAATAATAGTAACTTTACCCCCCTTAGATAAGTATTGCTTCTTCCATCTTGTCAATCTCTTCGCATACCTATCAATCACGGGATCCCAACTCCCCACTCTCTTGGAAGAGACACCTAGGGGCAAACCCAAATAAGGAATAGGAAAAGAACTCACCCTACACCCAAGGACTGCAGCTAAAGAAGAAATCTCCTGGAAATTCCCTACCGAGACAAGCACACTCTTAGCCACGTTTACCTTTAGCCCGGAAATCGCTTGAAAACAAGCCAGAATGCACCTCAAATATCTGAGTTGAGACACATCAACATCACAGAAAACTAGGGTATCGTCCGCAAAAAGTAAATGCGAGATCTCCACCTGATGGACTAAATCTCTTCCCACCCTAACCCCTTAATAAGACCAAGATCCTCTGCCCTGCGCATAAGTCTGTTTAAGCCCTCCATAATGATTAGAAAAAGGAAGGACGACAAAGGATCACCTTGTCTTATACCCTGAGTACACCCAAAAAAAACCAGCGGGAGATCCATTCACAAGAACTGAGAATTTAACAGACGAAAGACATGTCTCAATCCATTTCCTCCATCTACTTCTAAACCTCATTCTTTGTAACAAATAAAGTAGGAAATTCCGGTTCACATGATCATACGCTTTCTCAATATCAAGTTTGCATAAACCTCCAGGAACACCACTTCGCAATCTGAAATCCACACATTCGCGTGCAATAAGAACTGAATCAATAATTTGCCGTCCTCCAACAAAAGCATTTTGGGAATCCGAGATAATCCCATCCATTACTTCCCTCATCTTTAGAGCAAGCACCTTAGATACGAGTTTGTAAATACAACCCACTAAGCTAATTGGTTGAAAATCCTTTATGTCAGAAGCGCCTCCCTTCTTAGGGATAAGGGCAATGAATGAGGCATTTAGTGACTTCTCAAAGACGCTAGTAGAATGAAACTCCTGAAATGTACCCATCACCTCATTTCTCACTATCGCCCAACTTTTCATCAGAAAACGCATAGTAAACCCATCAGGCCCCAGAGTTTTGTCCCCATTACAACTTAACAAAGCCTTTAGAACTTCGTCTTCAGTAAAAGGAATCTCAAGCCCATCTTTATCTAACTCAGAAATAGCCTCAAAATGGAGACCGCCAAGTTTGGGTCTCCAAGCTAATGGCTTAGTGTAAAGCTTTTAATAAAAAGAAACGATCCCATTACGCACCTCTTCCTCCCTCTACAACTCCATATCTTCCACCTGAATTCGTCCTATGTGATTACTCCTTATGTGAGCATTAGCTAGTCTGTGAAAAAAAATTGTGCTACGATCTCTCTCTTTTAACCAAATAGCCATGAAATCTACTCCATACTAGCAATCTCAGCAAGAATTGCTTGACAGGAAGCTCTCCTAGAACGTAAAAACTCCACATCCCCGCCCGCCTCCTCAAGACAATCAATCTCGGAAAATTCAGCAAGGACTCTATTCTTCCTCCATTCAAGATTCCTAAAAACATCCTTATTCCATTGCTTAAGATCGAATTTGAGAGCTCTTAACTTCTTTGTTAACGTGAAGCTAGGCGAACCTGTAACTATTACTAAATAGGGGAATATACTAGAGAAGAAGTCGCAAGTAATGAACCTTAGGCAAGGTAAATGAATTTCATAATAAGGAAGTAAAGGACACATTTACGAAAATGGGAAATAATAAGGTCATAGGACTAGATAACATACTTGTAGAGGCTTAGAGAATTTTAGGAAGGTAGCATTGAATGGATAACAAAGTTGTTTAACAATTTTAAGAGAAGCAAGGATTGCCAAGTGAGTGGAGAAAAATCACAATAGTACCAATTTATAAGAATAAAGGTGACACACAAAATTGTGAAAATTATAGAGGAATTAAATTAACGAGTCACACAATGAAATTATGAGAAAGAATAATAGAGCAAAGACTAAGGAAAGAAACATCAATATTCGATAACCAATTCAGATTCATGCCAGGTAGATCCACTATGGAAGCCATATACTTGACAAGACAACTAATAGAAGAGTATAGGAGCAAACAAAAAGACTTGCACATGGTTTTCATAGATTTAGAGAAGGCGTATGATAGAGTGCAAAGGGGCATAATTTGGAGGGTTCTACAAAGAAAACAAGTACCTATAAAACTTATAAATTTTATTCAAGACATGTATAGTGAGACATTGACTAGAGTTATCACTACTTGTGGGGAAACTAGTGACTTCCCTATTAAGATACACCAAGGATCGGTGTTGAGTCCATTCCTATTTGCGATAATATTAGATGAAATAATGAAAGATATTCAAGAAAACATTCCGTCGTGTATGTTATTTGCGGATGACAAAATTACTAATAAATATTTTTAAGAGAGCCTCATCAACAAAATTAGAAACATGGAGAAAAGCATTAAAGTCAAAGGGCCTAAGAATGAATAAAACTAAGACGCAATTTATTGCATGAAAAATTGATAAAGTAGAAAACGATGACAAATAAATATTACACTTCAAGACCAAATAATTACTCAAAAGAAGTATTTTCGTTACCTAGGATCAATACTACAAAGAGATGGAGAGATAGATGGTCATGCAGTAAGTCAGATTGGGGCCAGGTGGACAAAATGGAGGCAAGCTAGTGGTATCCTTTGTGGCAAACGAATACCAAATAAACTAAAGGAAAATCTATAGAATGGATACTAGGCCAACAATATTGTATGGAGCGGAGTGTTGGGCGTTGAGAAAAACACAAATACAATGCATCCATGTAGAAATAAGAATGCTATGTTGGATGAAAGGAATCACTAGAAGAGACAAAATAAATAACAAACGTGTGGAGAACATTACGTATAGCGCCTATAAATGATAAAATTAGGGAAAGTAGACTCATGTGGTATGGTCATATTCAATGTAGGCCTGATAATGCACCTATAAAAAGAGGAAGAGTTGTTTGCTTAGAAGGTCAGCGACAAAGAGACTGGCCAAAACTCGTGGGATGAAGTAATTAAAAACGACTTATAAAATCTAAATTTAAGAGAGGACATAGTGTATAACAAGAAAGAATGGAAAAAGAGAATTCATGCGGCCGACCCCCTCTCTATGGGATAAAGGCAAGGATGACCATGATAATTAGAAGACACTGATTTATTCTGGAAAGTTTATCCAAAGATTAATCTTTGTATGTTATATGTGTGTGCATATATATATACATGTATATATATATATATGTATACATAACTAGGAAAAATATTTATGTATACACATGGATTGTTTTGTTATATAAACTGAGAATAAAAAAGAATTTTTTTCTTTCGGGATTTTGTTCTTTATATGGTTTGATTCTGAAATATCAATTTCGAAAGAAATTATATTTTGGTTTTCTGAAGTTACTTTCACGTTTAAGCCAAACACCAGAAAGTGTTTTTCGAAAAATCTTTTACATGAAAAATGTTTTAAGATGGAAAATATTTTACATTGAAAACAAACAGAGCCTTAAAAATAAAAGAAAATATTAAAAAATATGAATGTTCAGCAGTGTTCCTATATCCTTTTATCTCAAACACATACCTGTACTGGAGTCCTTGTAACACAGCTAACAACCACTTCACCATCCCTGACCTCCTTATCTATCCTTAACTCTCCATCCAGAGCATCTTGAAGGCCCTCACCACCAACTAGCTTTCCACCTCCTTCCCCCACAATCAAGTAGTCATTTCTAAAAAAAGAATTGAAAATGTGGCTACTACTACTTCAAAATCAATGAAGGAGAAAGACAGCCATCTGAATTTTGTATCAAGCATGTAGTATGCTTCAGCTTTCTCATAATTCTCATTTTTTATATACATTTACATATAAATATTGAACTGGGGAATAGACTAGAGGACAAGAGAATGGACACAAGCTCTTACATTTAGTTGTTTCATTCTTTTAGATTTTGCTTTGTTGCTGTCTTTCTTGATTTCTCTCTATGTGCTAGCAACTTAACCAATTTCTGGCTACTAGAAATGCAGAGATGAGCCACTTCCTATTAAAGCCAATGGCCACCGGAAAGCCTGTATGTTGTAGTGGGGGTTTCAAGCGCACAGTACACCAACCATTGCATGAAACAATTGAAGCTATAGATAGAGAGAGAAACTCGTAGAGAGACAAGTAGTAGATGATTAGAGATCTAAGGTTGGATGTAGAGAGGGTCAAGAGGCTTACACTGTTAAAAGGGGATAAGATGATCTGATCGTGGTGTTGGAATCTTCTGAGGGTCTTTGTTGGAGTGGGTACCGATTATTAGTTTTTTCATGTTCGACATTGCTATGTCTGCTGTTGGTAATAATTAGTTTTTGCATGCGGCCCAAGCACTTTTGACTTTTTGTCAATTGCCAGTTTTCCTCTTAGTTACGTTCTTCAAGTGAAATATCAGTGTGGGTGCAAACCAATGCATTCCTGCATCTTTCTTTCTATCGAGCGCTCATATGCCCCAATGGTCCATTGAATAGAGGTCTCTCAATCCTTTTACATGGCTCACTAACTCTGTTGGCCCTTCTCTCTTCCCTTCTTATTTCCAATTGTCCCCTAAGCAAGTCCAATTGGTACGACTAATAAATTTTTGTTACCGCGAGACATATCACCAAGTAGCTGGCAACTTAACCAATTTCTGGCCACTAGAAATGCAGAGACGGGCAACTTCCTATTAAAGCCAATGGCCACCGGAAAGCATGTATGTTGTAGTGGGGGTTTCAAGTGCACAATACACCAACCATTGCATGAGACAATTGAAGCTATATACAGAGAGAGTGTGAGATGGGTAGTATATGATTAGAGATCTGAAGGATGGATGTTTATGGAGAGGGTCAAGAGGACTTTCGCTGTTAAAAAGGGATGAGATGATCTGATCGAGGAGTTGGAATCTTTTGAGGGTCTTTATTGGAGTGGGTTTCCATAATTAGTTTTTGCATGGTAAGCATTACTATTCTTTAAGCACAAAAGTTTCTTCCCAATTAAAAGATAAAATAAAATGGCCGCTGTTGGTGATAATTGTTGGGAGAGTGGTGCAGCGACAAGAAGATCCTTTAGTGTTGTCGATTTTTTGAAACAGACAGTAATGCATAGATATTTTCTTTTTCATTTTACAATATTATGGATGCATGGTGAGATTTTTATTGGATAGATAACTTCTAAAAGACAATTTAACAAAAAATATGTTGTTTAATAATGAGTATTTTAGTAATTTTTCATTGCTTTTAATGGTAACTTGTGGTTATCTGAGTTGCAAGATGGTTTTTTTCGATGTCAAGAGGTATCTGCAAAAAATTGATAGTTCTAAGTAGATATTGCACTTTGTCCCAAAGAAAAAAAAGGTTAATGTGTATAATAAAGATTGATCAGACATTACCTATCCAAAAAAAAAAAAAAAGATCAGATATTAAACCTATAAATTGAATTGGAACAAGGTGCATAAATTTTCCAGAATTGTAATTTTTTAAAGAAATACAAGGTTCAAATTTTTTTCTAGGGAAAAGTTTTTGCAGAATAGAAACTAGGCTACACAAGCAATTAAAAATTATGGTAAATTACTCTGAGCCTCCCCTGAGGTTTTGCTCATGTCACTCAGGTTAAACTTTTGAAGAAAAAAAAAAAAATTGTATCAACCTCCACTGAGGTTTTGACAAAATAAATTTCAGACCCTTATGTTAGGCAACCGTTAGGCAAGTCAGGAAAACGAGTATGGAATACCGAAATTACCCTTGTGTGAGCCAAATGACAAATTTAACCAATTTGCATAATGAAATTATCATTTTAATCATTTAAGGAAAAAAATAAATAAATAAATAAAATTCATTTTAACCAAAATTAATGGTCCAACAATATTACGATTTTGTCCTCTCATTCACTTTATTTCATTTTATATGCATTTTATTTGTCTTTCTAAATTCATAGCTGAGAGAGATTTGTACTAATGTTGTTTTGATTCTTGCAATGAAATTCTCTTTAATCTTTTCCATGAAAAAAAAAAAAAAAAAAAACCACCACGATACCACCGTCAACTCTCTGCCTGAAAGCACATACTGTTTCTCACTCTAGAAATAAAAGAATACTCTCTATATATATATAGCAAAGCCATTTTAAGCCTAAATCCGACACCAGAACTGCCACAATCTCTCTGTTCTATGTTCGATTTTCTCTTTTCTCTCTCTTCTCGATTGTGGAATGAATTTCAAGGCATCGAAGTCATTGTCATATTGAGATTTGAGAGGTGATACAGTGTTCAGGAAAGACAACGATAGCTGAAAAGGCAACAAAGGTGGGGATTCCTGCAGCCAATCGGTGGCAGAAGTTTTAGGGCAATCTGCCGCTATGGAGTGTGGTGGTTTTTGTGGTTTCACAGGTGGTGGCAGAACCAGAGGTTACAGGAGGAATCAAGGGTGAGGTTGTAGAAGGTGGTGGAGGGAGGGGATTTTTGGTCGAAAATGTTTGGCAGGGGGGTTGTGGTTGTGGTGCTGTTGGCAACGAGTGTGGACGTGTATGTTGGTGACGTGTGTATACAATGTTTCCATATGTATATAAATAAATATATAATATATGTATACATTTTTTTGCTTACATCAGCAACAAAGAAAGCATTATGTTTACTAAAACTAAGGGCATTTTTGTACTTCAATAAGGAATGTTAAAAGTCCTAACAGTCCTAATTCTGACAAGGGGTATCAGAGTGATTTTGCAGAAAGTTTCATCTGAGAGTGGCTTGAGCAAACCTCAGGGATTAGATTGACTGCTGATTGTTGTAAATTCGACCAAGATTGTAGGACAGATTGATTGCTTTAAATTAGGAGCAGATTGTAGGGATATTTTTTATTCTTTACCTTGAATAGCTTTCCCTCTTTCTTATATATACTTGTACAATTTGTTAATATATCTAGGAGAAATCTTTACAGAGAATGTCTCTCTAAAATTTCTACAATTAGAGTAATTTACCCTAAAAATTAATTAGAAAGAAAAATTGAATAAATGATTGATTTGAATGAAAGCAGTCATTGAAAGGCCTTGATCTCTCTAATTAAAAATGTTTCTTCCCTTTTATGAGTAATCTAATAACTGATATCTTCCTGCTTAAGCTCTCTGACGACAATCAAATGCACTCTAGCATCAAAGTTCACCAAGAATAGAATACCATGGTTGCATACATATATATATGTATATGTATATTCATAATACCTTTCAATATATGTGGTTAAAACTCCAATTACAGAGAGAAGCAAGGGATAAACTCAACTCAACTCAATTCAACAAAGCATTGTTTCCAACCACTTGAGGCCGGCCACATAAATCACGTTTCATCATTCCGCTCTACTAAGACCATAGCCTCAGCTAAACCACAGGCTAATCTTTCCTAGTTATCTAAACTCTGCTAGTTTCGCGCTTCCCCTTCCCTAGCATTACGCTCCCTGTTTTGGTCTTCCCCTTCTGATAGCATTAAGTTCAATAAGGACAAGGTCAATTTTTCTAATCCGTGTAGATCACTACACATGGTCAAACCATCTTGATCACTTTTCTCTAATTTTGTCTCCAATTGGTACTATTTCAACCATCTCATCAATGTACTCATGGAAGGAAGCAAGGAATGAAAATTTTAAAATTTAACATTATAAATAAAAAAATCCATCGAGCAGAGAGATAAGGCCTTCCTGTCACTAACGTCCTTTAGAGTCAGTCGTCAGAGTCAACTTATAAGGTTAATTCGCCCAAAAGATATCAGATACAAGCCAATCTCCAAGGAGTCCAAAGAACATTTGAAATCCTCCATAACATTCCATTTCAAAACCTCTGGATTAATCAAGTGGATGTACAGCCAAAGCTTCAATGTTGCAAGATGGATGTTATATTAGTTTATAAATACTTTGAAATATTAGTTTGTAAATAGTTTGAAGCTCTCACTCACTTGAATTTATTTTATCCTAATGCAAATCAACACCATTATTCACTAAAGAAATTTCTTCTTCATGTTCCTTCTCCTCCTAGTCAAATTCTTGAAGCGAGAAAGTTGAATTTTCCACCAGTCCATCACCTTCTTCATCAACCATTCTACCCATACAGTTCGTTCATCCCAAGCTGATGTGGCATCCACAAAATCAACATAATTTCCAACGTCTTCCTCATTGAAGAGTTGTTTTGCATTCATAATGCAATTCTCAAAAACTATTGAACATTTGGCAGACTTGTATCACAACTCCTCGTGTGGTTTTGGTAAACTCTTTGGTATGGTTCACCATTGCCATCCAAGTGCTTTGTAGTTATTCAACCACGCCGTTTTACACTTTCGAACCTTTGTGCTGCTGAATTCTTTGTCTAGTAGGCTGTTCTGTCCAATTTTCACATTGATATGCATCTATCCACTGATCCCTTAGCCTCCTAATGTCTAGATTAAAAGGAGAAATGATTCCCTTGTTCTAATATAATTCTCAATCAAGAAATTTGATGTTGCAGCGTAATACCTCAAAAAAAAAAAAAAAAAAAAAAAAAAAAAAAAATGACATATATTTATTAATGTAAT
>JAOTQH010233325.1:0-13506 GCA_025631255.1 Cornus kousa
CCGGGTCTCCATCCTTCCCCACCGACATCTGGTCTATGAGGTGGGGGATATCCAGCAATCTTTTGCATTAAAATTTAAGGCTATGATGTTTGTTTACATGCAAAGGATCCCGTGCACCCTTTAATGAGCTCGATGACCTTTGATCCCAAACATTGACTGTAGGTCCTTACCTACCCTCTGTATGAATGATCAAGAAAGTCAGGTTCGCTTGTGATGCAGAAAAAATGAGTCATTTATGCACTTAACTAGACTCAGTTTCATCCATTGGCTTCTATTCAAGGGCAAAAGTGATGGGTTATTAATTATGATGCTGCTATATTATTTATTGCCCTTTGTTATAGTGCAACTAATTTATTTGCAATTTCTTAAATTTTCATTTATTAGCAACTCCAAATAGTTGGGGGAATTCTTTATTCTGTTGAATTTATTTTATTTTTATTAGTTCTCTCTCCATTGGCTTCTATATAAATTCGTGTTCATCTGATTGTTAGTTTGGACAGTGGCTGAGAAGTGATCGGGTGTAATGCTGAATGATGAAGCTATGACAACATGGTCATCCCAATGGGCTGCTGCTGAAGAAGGTAACCAGACTCTAATTCATCTGGTTATCAAAATGTTCTCAATTCCTTGTGTTCAATGCTCTTCTTGTTTTGTACTTAACGAAGATGTGTGTTGTCACACTGCCTTGGCATTAAGATCTCTTATGCTTCACTTAGTGTGATGTTATCACTATCAATTGCCAGCAGCCATAACTTTTATCCACGACGACTTTGAGATACTGATTAAAAATGGAATTATGGAACTTCTGGTCACTCATACTCTATGGCTGTACATGTGAAATGAAGGATATTACTCTGTGATGGAACCACTGGGAAGATCAGGTCTTTGTGCAGCCAAAAATTCGAAGCACTGACCATATTAAATGTTGAACTGGAAGTTTATCAGAGCATGATGGTGACATTTGATAAATGCTCCTTGTTCATTCCAAGTTTTGTCATGTGATATGCATTCTCTCCCTTCAGGTCACAAATACAAGCATGTAAGGTTTATTGAAGTATTTGTGTTCTTGGCTTTATTTTAATGTTGATTTTCATTTATATTCAATTGCTTCAAATTTCTTGCATTACTTGGAAAGAAAACGAAAAGGAAACTTTTATGAGTGAGAGACAACCAAGTAAATGGTTGGCCGTGTTTAGTTAGAGGGAAGACAGTGGTTTGTGTTGGGTAATAATGTAATTACAAGTAGAGTTGGGGACAGATTGCCACACGTGAGGGGGCGTGTTGAAGGATTTATATATTTAAGTTACACCCTCTCTAATAGCTTAAGCTTTTGGAGTAGATGGTATTTAACCGTATGAAAAATGGATAAGTGCTGTTGAACCATCTCCTTTTGCATTGCCTAGTGGCTAAGGGATGTTTGGGGCACAGTTTTTGCTATTTTTAGTGTTCATCAGGCTGCGCCAGATTCCACCATGGCCATTTCATTGCTTGGAGGGCTTGTAAAGTGGGTAGTCAACTTCGAGATGCTTTTAGGACAGCCCCCTTGTGTTTGTGGCGGGAGAGGCATAGGATGGTATTGTAGATTTTATGGATTTCTTGAGACTGTAGTGGGTTTAGAGTTTACCCACTAGTGCACTTATCCTTTGGGCGCGCTTCCCTTTGAGCATTCCTTAATGAAACTTTTACTTGCCAAAAATAAAAATAAAAACATGCTGCATGTGATTGAGTTAGCTGTTGCTGCCTTTGCTCTCAAGACGTAATACCTTTATGGGAGGGTTCCCCCCATACCCCCACCAAATTGGAGATGTCAAGGATGGTGTTTTGATTAGATGATTTATTTGAGTGAGATACCCTAATATTTTCGTGGTTAGTGACCACTTGCTTGTGGTACTCAGCATTGGCTTGGGCTGATCATATGTGCGGTGTTGGTCATAGGTTAATTAAGAAGATCATAGAGAAGGATGACCTAATATTTTATCGGTTAGTGTTACGTTTATTTGGTGGTACTCGAAGTAAATGGCTAAGGGTGGTCGTTTGTGTTCATATGTACTTTGCAGTTAAGTTGACGCCAAGTATAAATGGCAAGTGTTTTGAGGATTGCAAAATGTTGAAAATTTACATTGTACTTGTGAGTTTGGTTAGAATTGTTGGCGAAGAAAAGTTAATGCAAGCACGGATATAGATGCACACATGAAAATGAAGGCCTACACAGCTCTAGGCCGAACAAAGGCCCTACAGGATCCTGGATTCGTTTACAATTGTTGGCACAGAAAAAGTTAATGCAAGCATCACTATGGATACCCACATGAAACTGAAGACCTTCAAAGCTCTAGGGCAAGCAAAAATCTCTGTAGGATCCTGGACAAACCATGATCCCATCTACATGAGTGAACAAAATGCCTGGTACAAAGATATTCTAGGCTACTGACCACTGAACAATCACTAATCCATCCAGAGGTGGACTGAACTAAAATTAGACATCTACTACTTGGAGAATATATCTCCCATACAGCCTTATGGATAGCGTGGCTTGACCAAGTAACCAATGGGTCAAATTCTGCTACATTCTCTTCCAGGGGGGCTTGCTGCTATTATGAACTAGTAGAGCTAGGTCTGCTCAAGAGTCTATTCAGCGATTCAGTTTCCGACAGTGAAATTGGTTATCAAAGAAGGTGGTCAGAAAGTTCTTCAACAGCCGATATCACCTGGAGCTTGATTAAGTTGAATAGAAGCAGAGTTAATCAGAAGCCAGTGTTAGGTAGCCAGCACATGGAAACGAATGGAGAGACTATATGTTAGAAAAGTAGTATAGGGCAATGTATCAGATATAAAAGGAAGACAGAAATCTTCATTTTGGGTGCAGATCTTGCAACTGAAGGATAAGTTTTAATGGGCTTTACATGTCTCATTCTACAACTTTTGCAACCCTCTACTTCTGGCTACTGTACTATCAATAACCACTTTACATCATTATTCGAGACAAACATCAGTACCCCACATCCAAGCTCCTGTTTCTCCTATGAATTGCGAGTCTCATAGCACCACTTCAGCATAGAGATGGAGCTTATCCAACAGAGGGTTCCAACTCTTTTCGAAAAGTTGTAATATTAGTAATATAAATGAGGGATCCTTGAACCAATGGATGGAATTATTCTTTTCCAACTGTTTCCTTCTTTTTTCCTTATTTAATGAACCGGAGGATGGAATTATTCTTTTCCAATTATTTCCTTCCTTTTTCCTTATCTAATGAACCAGAGGCTTCTTTTATCCATTATGTTAAAGGAATAAATAATGATCTGTATCAGATCAGAGATGGGAACTCCACAGAACAAAACAGTTGACACTTTCAATCTAGTGGTTAGCATCGGTTGTTTGGGATCACAAATTTTGGAAGGCTATCTTAGTTAATTTTTAGCTATTTTGAAACGTCATGATGCACTATGTTATGAGCGATACATGAAGGATATGTTTTGTGACCATTGAGTGGTCCTATATTTTATGTATCTAGTGATCTTAATATTTACTAGAAAAAAAAGGAGGAATACAATAGAGGATTTCCTTTTAGTGAAATGAAAAATTAACTTTTCTTCCCCACAAGAATCCTTAAGCCATCTTGAAATATCTCATGAATTGATCTAATGAATAATGATGATGGAATGTGTGCTGGACAGAATAACCCCTTTCTCTTTCCATTTTGGCTTATTTCTCATATTTTTCTTACTCGTTACCATCATGTTTTGGAGACTTACTGTTTTATTTCCCAAATATTTATCCCATACTTTTTGGAAGTTGGATTGCTTTTATGTGTAGACATCATTTCTTAGGTGTGGGTTCTTGCATATGATTAGACAGGGGAGGTGTTACACTTGAGCAGAAAAACAGTAAGGCATAGCAGATAGGGTAGGAATTAGGATTGAGTCGATCTGACTCAATAGAAAGAATGGCAGTGTGACCCACTAGAGACTAACAGGGTCAAAGCCTCATATGAATTAGTGTCAAGTATTCATTGAATTTAACTCCACTTCTTGGTCTCAAGTCTTTTGATTTTGAAGACTCGGTGAAAGTATATATATAGTCCAGGATGAATGAGGTGATGCCCACGCCGACATGATGGTCTGGGCTGGTCATTAATGCTTACCCTATATCGAACCAAAATGCCTCACGTGCACAGTGCACTAGTACTGTCTAATGGAACAAAGTGACGAAATGAACTTCTTCTCATACAAGCCTTTTCACGGTGCATTGAGATACCTCCATGTACGAGAGCCATGATCCTACAGCGGTGATTTCATGTGCTTGATGTGCCTAGCTGAAGGACCGCCATGTCATTAGGGAATGTCATTTGTGAGTTAAGAAGTGTCTTATCTTGGTGTCAGAATGAAGCATTCCAAACCAGTTGGGATATGCCATGTCCCAGCACCTCGAGGTGGGTTTTGTCAAATCAGCTATGTGCCATTGAGTATGCAATACCAGTATACTTCAATGAGGGCCTTGATAAAACAGCCATGCATTGACCTTATGTGCCATCTAAGTCCTGCTTCAAACTTAGGCCACACACTAATGCCATGTCTTTATAAAGTCCTTGAGAGTTCAAAAGAGATCCCATCTGAGGTGAGGTTCTGTGTAAGATGTGAATTCCTCATAACATTAACGATGAGAACCCATTGGAGAAACTGATGTACCGATTCGATCCGTGCTTGTGGAATTGGGAGTCTACTTAGAATCATCCGCCTTGCACCCAACCCCTGAGTATATGCTTCGAATAACAAGTGTTGACTAGAAACCTCTGGTAAAATGCCCTCCGGTAAGCAGATAAAGTACATTGCATAATCCGTTTTAGGGATTGGCGACTTATCCACACATGAAAATCAAATTGAGGTCTGTCTGCAACCAAGGTTATGGACCTGAATTTTTCTTCAAAAGCATAACTTCGATGAAGTTGACTTCGTGAAAATGCCTTTGGCAGTTGCGGCCTTGAGCTGATGGTCCTGCGCATCAATACTTGGCCAAAAACTTCTTAATGTTAATAAGCACTTTGATGGCACATAATTAATACGAGGGTCTTGAAGCCCATAATTAGTAACACTGATTGTTTTTTTGACTTGCTATATGAGTAATCTAGGGGTATGAATATTTTTCTGACATCTAATCCATAATTGTAACCATTTTAGGAAATGCATCATTGTACAAAATATATTTACTAGTGGCCAAGGGCAAGACTGTTTCAGGATTGGTAGCTTTTGGACCCAGCCCACTATCGCAGTGGTTTTAGAGGTCCTTAAAGTGCACGTCTGCATTATTTAGTGCAAACCCAGACATTGAAGTGGTTTTTGGAGGAGGATTTGAATTTGCAACACTCAATCCATAAAAACCTACTAAGAAGGAATCAACTATCGGATAAAGAATGTATATATTGAAAAGTCATAGCACTCAGCTTATATACAGTTCATCAAATGACTGTCAAAACATCAGTAATTAGATTTCTTATTCTTTTACCATTCTTTGAGATGCACATTGAGGTATTACAATGAATCAAGACAGATTGTTTTCTTCTCTTCCTCTCGCTTTGGTAAGAGCACCCCCACCCCCTCACACACACACACGCACGCACACACACACACACACACACACGCACTTGCACTTCAATTTGTGCACTTTAATCTTTCTCTCATTTGTGTAATGTTGACTGGTAATGTATATATGGAATTAGGTAAGGTTGTCCTGCTGCAGCACAGATGAAAAGGATCAAACCTGACTTGTTTATGAAATCTCAATACTGTGAAACCACTAAAATATATGTTTCCATATGTATTATATACAAAATATGTCATTTTCTTTGATATGGCATACAACTGAGGGTCATATTTTATCAGCCAGGAGTAGACTCAGTAGAGACATCAATATGAACATGTAAAATCTCTATCCAGGGAAAAAAGGAAAAGAAAGAAAAGACAACTGTAGAACTGGTGTTTTGTGCTTTTAGTTGTATAGCCTTAGAGCTAACATACCATTTTGGTGCAAGATCATAAACTTAATGCTGTTGCTTTTTAGTTGGACAACTCTGCATCACATCTCATTGTTATTTTTTAACCCAGTAAGATATGCTTGATTTGTTTTGCATTTATGGTTATCCTGAGGGGAAATCAGACATTATTCTTCAATCTGCGCTTTACAGATCATGTACATAATATATTTTGTATGTAACTTTTTGGTGTTGCCTTTGGTGGGGCTCTTGTTTGTAGATCTCTTTGTTATCCGAAATTATATGCTGTGCTTTTTGGGCGTTGCACTCTTGTCTTGGCTCTGTTATTTTGAATCAGAACTTTTATATCATTGCTATATTTTTTTCCTTACAAGTGCATGTAAGAAAGCATATATAACCTAAACCAATGCACTCGCCAATGTGGGAGAGGGACTGAGCAGGAAATTTACTACCTGTGAGGACATTATTCCCGATTGATTCCTGCTGCAATATATACTGCTTCTTTCACCACTTGAAGTGTTGTAATGTGAATTTTACTTTAGTCTATTTCAAATTTTAAAGAAAATTTGGGTACTTTTTTGGTTGAAGTTTCATGTCTCATTTTTATGTGTCCTTGGGACTTCAATAAGATCGCTTACTTTTTATGCGTTACAAATCAGGCTTTTACATGATATGGTAACTAGCCTCCTGTGGGATGTATTGTGAGATACAAACATGGATAAGAATGATTATAATGTAATTTTACAGGATGATGATATTGTCTTTTTACCATTAATTCATGCGAGTCCCAGCTCCTTTGCAGATGGAGGGGATCAGTGGTCGCATCTGGTCATGTGATACAGAATTATATGCATTTGCAGAAATTGTTCGTTCTCTAACATTTGGTAGACTTTAAGATCATCTGATTGTGAAATATATGAACTCGCGTCAAGTTAACCTGCGTTGTTACCCGGTGAGGCTCTAGCATTTAGAAAGGGAAAACTGATTTTTTCCAGAATATGTTGCTACAGTGAGTGGCTACTTCTTACGACTCCCAGTAGTAGGATGTTAGTTATCTTTTTCAAAACTATTATGTTGCAGGGTTGCATTCACTCGTTAATTTTTTTGTAAATATATTGTTGTGATTCATATTGCAATAATGTTTACTAATGTACACGTATTCCTAAAATGAAACTGTGTTTGCATGCATGTATTTATTTATTATTATTATTATTTAATCCTGGCGAACTAGGGGAAGGGAAACTCCAACACTGGCACACCTGGGTGGTTGGGTGTTCTTCCAATTAAGTTACTGGATAATGTCTTTTTGCATGCATTTCTAATAACAGAAGCTCAAAATGAGATTGATGGTTTTGGGGAAATTGTGTCGCAGGAAAAATTGGGACCTAGAATTGCAGTATGGAATACGTCTAGAGCCCATGTTTTTAAAAATGGGGAAACTATTAGATGGTACTAACCTTATGGTCCAGTTCAATTAAAATTCCGGAATTAAGCCGAGGTAAAAGGGTTCAATTAGACGTTACAAAGAAATATGAACATGGGTATGCTACAACTTTAGTAATATTATGTTCCATCAAATTTTATTAGGTTAATGCAACTGTTTTAATATGTTGATATACTGGTGTGGTTAGAGACTAGTAATGTTGCTAAAAGAGCGTCGTGCGATAAGGACAACGATTTTATCATAATTTTTTTTTTTTTTTTTTTTTTCTTTACCAATGTTCAGTGGCCTAACAGTATCAAGTCCTTATTTTTCAAAGGGAGGTCAGGGCGTCAAGCTTAGTGGAGGTATGTATGTGAGTATCAATTAAGAGAAAAAAAAAAAAAAAAAAAAAATTCGTCCAAAAATAATATAATATTAACTTGTATGTGCTGATGTATTTTTAATTTTTTTTAGGATAAATTACAAAAAATCTCCTTGAATTATTGCGATACTTACAATAAACTCCCTGAAATATCTAAATTGCAAATAACCCTTTGAACTGGACAATTTTGTTACAGTTTACTCCATTAGGTGAATGGCTGGCCAAAATATGACTGTTATAGTGCTTCTAATGTGGCATGATATATGAAAATATGGACAATATTGTCCTTATAAATTCAAGGGCTTGATTGGGGGGTGTTAGTGTTGGGTGAGGTGTCGTATTTTAATTGGTTCTTGAAATTACAGCTGCCACATCATACATTTAAGTGTATGTAAGTGTATAATTTCTTTTGATTTCTTTGATCAAACCACCTTCCAGATTTGGGTAAATTACAACAGAATAATAGGTCGGAAGAGTGGTTTTTTTTTTTTTTTTTTTTTTTTTTGAGCAAGATAGTTTATGTTGTTTTGACTAAAAAAGAAAATTTTAATTTAATTTTCCTAAGATAATGTTTCTACACATACTTTTATCCTGTACAGTGATTTGATCATCTTCCAATTTAAGCAGTAGACACATCATAAGATTATAGATTGACACTTCAAAAAAAAAAAAAAAAAAATCTATATTTTACTTACTCAATTAGTTGTCACGTGCGAGTCAAACGGAAGACCGACTACTTTGTTACATCTCCTCCTATGCTCCAAGTATTTAGCCCCTAAAAAAGTCCCTCCACTTCTTCTCATTCACAAACCCCATTGCCACCAAATTTAAAAACACATTTAATGACCATTTTAATAAATTTATTTATTTACTTATCCGAGGTATCAACATTTTTTGGATTAAGACTAATCGTTTAGACATTACAGTTTGTCTACAACTCAAGGCCGTAATAATCTCTTGGACATCATAACATGTCCACCAAATTTATTATGCAGAAATAGTCTCTTATAGAAGGGTTGTCTCCTAATAGCTCCAATATAATTTAGGATTCACTTTATAACTCTGTTTGATCTTTGATCAACACTATCTCTCTCCTCCTCTTTCAAAAATTTGCAGGAGGAATAGGACCATCCAAATTTACTTACAACCAAAATCATGGGTGGTTGTAAAACATGTTGTGAAATTTTCCTAGCCATTCTTATACCACCTCTTGGTGTCGGCGTTCGTTATGGCTGTAAAGTAAGATTCTTTCTTATTCTAAATAATATATATATATATATATATATATATAAATTCCAATGCTATTTGAGTGTTCGAATTGGGACAATATTGTGCATTTCGGGTTATTTGAATTTTCGGACATTTATGTATATATGTTGTGATGATTTATTAATTGTTATCTTAAATTTATTTGATATTTGCAGGTAGAGTTCTGGATTGCTTTCTTGCTGACAGCGTTGGGATATTTACCTGGCATCGTATATGCCCTTTATGTTTTGTGCTGTGTTTAGTAAAACAAGGGTATGTCTATCATATGCACAAGTCCGCTGTGAGTTCGTGTCTTCCATCATTAGATCAAAAGTGATATAATATACGATTTAATTATTGATACAGCACTCTCGATTTAATTATTGAGGGCACTTCATCATAAGAGCATTGTAATGATCATTTTTTATTTATTTAATTTTTTTTCCTTTTTTTGTATAAGTTGTGTAAACATTTGATTGTATTTATGGTTTGTTGATCCATTGTTTTTTTGTTATATTTTGTTTATTATACTGCTCTTGCTACATTGACAGAGCACTTTTCTTTTATTTATTTTTTGTATAGAATACTAACATGATTAAATTACACGCATGCCAAATTTGCCAAAAACAAAAATTTGTCATTCCCTTCGTTCGGATTGTCATTACAAATTTTCTTTCTGAGAAAGGGATTCGGAAAAAGGAAAATGAATTAACATCGAAATTCCATTTATATGTTGGGGGAACTTAATTTCATTGCAAAGCTCGAACACTCGATCTCCAATACAAATTTTATAAATAATTCATTTTTGTCCAGACAAAGATAACCTAATGGTCGTTGAATAGGTATATTATTTGCATTCAACATGATCACACACAATTTTGAACTATGTGGCATGGCAATGATTCCACATGCTTTCAAACACAAATGAACATAATTGGGAAAGAGAGAGATCTCTGAAAGAGGAGAGACAAAACTAAATGGGTAATGCTATTCAAAACCAATTTCTCGAGCTAGGCGATGAAACTCATCCATTCGATGTAGTAGATAAGTTCAAGTGCAGAACCTATACACTACATCAAAGGGGATTAAAAAAAAAAACCCTTAATCGGATTAAGAATCATTTGCCAAACCACAAATAACACAAAAACAAAAATTTGTAGCTTGCCATTGATTGAGAATGCCTCTTACCATCTTTTACCCATATCAATGATACCAAAATGCAACTACCAAGGGAAAAAATTGATAAAGAAAATGCAACAAACCCATTAAGCAGAGCAACACGTACAGTCATGACATCTGAAAGAAAAGGATTGGATTAGGGTTCAACATTCTTCAGCTTATTCACCATCTACAGTTTTGCAGCTTGCACCACTTCAGTAAGATCAGCTTATTAAAAGGGGAGGCCGATATAGGACCAGTGACAACATCAACATTTTCTGTTTAATGATTAGACAACCTGAGATCCTATAGAAATTCCTGCAAATTTGGTGTGGTGTTTGTTGGAACACTTCCAGCCCGTGAGATGTAACTGCTGCAATAAATTACGACAAATGATTAAATAACAATTATAAAGTTCTGATTGGGGAAAGAGAAGGACTAGGCACTCGAGTTATTTAAGAACAATCACAGAAAAAATAAGAGTACAGCACAGAAAAAGTAAGATTTGGTTCTTTTGAAATGATTTGATCATCTCTATAGATGGCTAAATTTGTGTACTGTTGGAAAAGCATGTAGCAAGTGGGTGAGAAGAAAAGACGAGCAATATTCTACCTACCATTGTGCTTCTCCAATGTCCAAAATAATCAATCTTCAATGTTATATTTTAGATGACCAACAGGCCTGTGACCTAGCGGTACAAGGCTCCTACTTTCCAAAGGGAGGTCAGGGGTTCTAACTTCAGTGGAGGCAGTGTGTGTGAGTTTCCCAACTAGGAAAAAAAAAAAAAAATGTTACATTTTAGATGGACAGACAACATATTGATAAAATATAGTTACTGAGAGAGAGCGGGAAAAAAAAAGAAAAAAAGAAAAAAAAGCAGCACATTGTGACCAATAAAGTTCACTATTCACTTATGAAGCCAAAGCGGAATACTTGCCAATGACAAATCTGGAATTACCTTCGTTCTCAGTAGATGCTTGCATGTTATACAAACCATATTATGTAGCAATCAAAACTTTTAAGACTACACAATAAAACTAATAAAAAATAAGCCACCTACCAATGGGGGAAAACAACAGATAAGCCGTTAGGATAACGACAAATCGCATAAAGTAAATGAGAGCTGTCAATAAGCCAGACCGACTCATTTTAGACAGAGCAAAAGGCAATAACAGTCTAGATAACATCATAACAACAGTATATCAACCTTCCAAAAAAAGCAAGAATTTTGTCCTGTCTATTGAAGCAGGACGCGTAGTGTTCTTTCACACATTGAAATAAGGGATTATATAAACAAATCAAACACCAAATTTCAGAACCAAAAAATAAATAAATAAAGGCCCAAATCGGTGATGTATCTATATTAAGAAGACTGGTACACAACCGCTGCAAAATAAAAAGATTGAGCCTTTAGTTGCAGAAATTTATACTTGACTCAAGAAAAGAAAGTGAACAGAAATAGATTCACTAAAAGCCATAGACTTTGATTTTCAAGGGATACCAAACTAATATTTGCAAGGGAAAGCAAGCAAAAAATAGGGTAGAGATCTAAAACTAAATAGCCTATGCAATTCAAGGAGTACAATTTTCAAGCCCCCACCAAAAGCTACAAAGACAAATATGTACAATAAGATAATTAACTCCTCTCCCAGTTAAAGCATTCCCTTTGGAGCACTTATGCAGTCTACTAAAACTATCCCAAATGAGAAGTCATAAATATAAAAGATTCCGGCCAGAGAGAGACTTTATACATCATGTAAACTTTTAAGTACGAACGTAACACAACTATTTTTATGCTTACATTCAGTGAGTAACTTCATTTATGAATCATTAAAGATACAAAGCAACGAAAATTGAAAAGTTTTCCAAGGGTAATTCACAGAGCTTCATAGCAGGAAAACTAAATGTGCTAGCTATATCATTAAAAACCTAGTATATTATGACGACACATACACATATATGTGATAAAGATACCAAACATCAAAAAAGGACAGTATATATATGTGTGTGTGTGAGTGTATAAAAAGAAGAAGAAGAAGATCCAATTCGAATAAATTTGATAAAAGAATTAGAAAAACAGACCTTACTAGGTGGAAAGATCATCCTAAGCTTCTGGAAATCATTTAACACCAACAACAATGCTATGTATGCTATCACATTCATAAGCACTTATGACTACCCTTTAAAATTAATTAAATTTGATGGTAAAAACTCTCTATTAAGCATTAGAATTTCAATTTGACGGTAGAAACTTTTTTTATGATAAAGCAACAGAAATCAGAACGGTATAAAGTAAGGATACACTGAACAACAACTCATAAAGAAAGGAAAAGAGCATGGCTGTATCATCATGGATCAGGTCTCATTTGAAGTTCAGCCAGCGTCTAACATAGAGTGGTGAGGAATACGTAGCTGCATGAAGAAAAAGAACGTTGTTGGCACTAGTTTCTTTGGTTTGTATTCGGCTTTTAACGCTTGGGGAAGAAGCTTTAGAAGAAGAACATCAAGAAAGAAAGATAATGGAATCAAACCGCTTGGACATGGGAATATTTGTTTTCCTCTCATCTTGCTACTTGATTTACAATGACACCATAAAATTTTCTTAAATTATAAAAAACAGTTGAGATGAATCTCTAGATACTTGTGAAATGATGAGGAATGCCAAAACTACCAAAAAGTCCCAAAACTCTCGGAATCTAAAGCCAGTAACAAATACGAGGTAACCAGATCCATTTCTCAGTTGCAATGGAACGTAACTGAAAAAATGACAGGAGGTGATTGGGTTTTAGACTCTTAGTCAACCCCTACCAGGGGTGGGAAGCCGGGAATTAGGTATGTTAGATTCTTGTAAAGAAGAGTTGTTAATAACAAGGCACTAACCCATTTTAACAAGTAAAGGGAGCTATCATTTGGTTTAACATGCTTTACTTTCATCTGTTTATTTGGGGACCTGTGCCAATTGGCAATTCAATATATACTACAAGGTTGATGTTTATAAAAAAGGTGTAGAAGTGACAAAAACCATCTTAGAAACAATAAGATATATCCACATCGGAAGCAAGATAGAAGGCAAAGTAATTCCACCACCCACAAGATAAAGAACAACATATATATACCTTTCTATTGCATATCAACAGGAAAATTTATGTTACTACCAGTGCATGGTAGACTAATCAAAATTTCAGCATATCAAATCTATTGCCAAGAAGAATTCACCCCACCCCAATCCGACCAGTTGCCATCCTAGCAAACCATGAACAAGTTTAAAACCAGCTTGAACTATCAACAGTTTAGCACAGTGGAAACAAGTTC
>JAOTQH010233350.1:0-13500 GCA_025631255.1 Cornus kousa
ACTCCAAGCTGCAGTCCACACAAAAAAGGCCACCCTAAGAGGCGCCTTAGACATCCACACAGTCTTCCATGGGAAAGATGTACCATGAAATCCAGAAAGACACGAAAAAAAGGACCGGACCTGGAAAATCCCTTGAGAAGAAGGCACCCAAAACAAAGAATCAGCCCCAGACCCTTCCACCTCCTGTCTATAAAGAAGAGCCAAGAATCCAGTGACATCATCCAGCTCCCAATCCTGGAAAGCTCGCCGAAAACGCACATCCCTATGATATAAAGGGTGTCAAAATATATACTCGTGTATATATATATATATATATAAAAAAAGGGGCCCCAATCTTTTGGTTTGTCAATGAATTTGAAATAATTGGTAATTTACGCATATAGTTATATAATCCTCTCATCTCAAAACAAATAATTAAAGTCAAAATTTATTTATTTTAAATTTTTAATCAAAACATTTTATACCTTTACATTACTCCTTATTATTTGTGTCAGTTTCCCTTCACTTCAACTGTTAGATCAAGAGACGCCTTCACAAATCACAATGTCCCGATTTTCTCGTGATAAGTTTTTATTTCTTAATTTTTTGCATCAACCCCCAATTAATTCTTCTTTCTATTTTCTTTGGTTTAATTTCACTATTACCTATTTTAGTTTTAGTCAAATATCACATTAAAATAATTTTTAAAATTTTATATAACTTGAGTCCAATTTTATTTTTCAGTAACAGACACACAGTTAAATAAGTAAAAAAACAAATGTACTCTTAATTTTTTAATACCTTTTATTTCATAATATCAACAATTTGAGAGTTTAACCTCATTAATTACTCTCCCTTATGTACCCACTCCTCTCTCTCTCCCTTTTGCTGGATCAACACTCTAATTCCACCATGTATATATATATATATGTGTGTGTTTGAGTTTTACTAAATTTAATCAGTTTGAGGGAAAAAATGAATTCAGGAGGAAGAGAAAGTAGATTCTTTTCTTTATGTGCTTGAAGCATGCTTGGCTCATAGTCTATCATTTCACTGTAGTTTTCTTAATTGTTAGTTTTTTGGTGATATTGTTTGAATAATTCTTTGCTTTTATGAAATTTTCATGTAATTGTTGCTGTTTAATTTGTTTTCCCTTATTTCATTTTACTCGGTATTTGGTACTAACTCTCGTTATCATGGACGCTCTTGCTACCTTTATTTCTAAATCTATTATGGATGAGATGGCTCACTAATTAATTTTAATTCCATAAAATTAACTAGTGAACAAGGCAAAGGAAGAACAGTTCACACAAGTTCCCTAGAATAGGTCATTATACAAATGTTTTGAGCATAACCGTTCAAGAAAAAATTCATAGCCATGGACATTCCAAATTTTCAGAACTAAGGAATCAGCATTTCACAAATGAGTGGAGATATTTTCAGGAACCGGTTTTATTAGAGGAAAAACAGTGTATGTCAAATTTTGGTTTAAAAAAAAAAAAAAACCACATGCTTTAGTGCTGTGTAATTAGAATTACATCAACAATTTTACTTCAACTTCAAAAAATAAAAGATAGAATTTGAGAGTCAATTATATAGAATGAAAATCTATTAATGTAAAACAATATTCCATAGTCTATGTGTTTTACAGTAACATTTTTCTCTAAGATAAGGCTCACACACATAAAAAGCAATAACTAATTGTGGTATTATACTTACAAGGTAAAGGGTATTCAAGTCATTTCAACCTTTTTTAAAAAAAATTAACATAGAGTTAAAAGGGTAACAATGTCTTTTTATATATAAAAATTGGTCTGACACCGCTAAAAAGTAATTTTTGAGGGGTGTGTGAAAAATGGATCAAACGTTTGTAATGTGAGTAATAATAATTTTCGAAAAATATTTTAATGTGATATTTAACCAAACCTGAAGGAGTGTTAGTAAAATTAACCTTTTTTCTATTTTCCAAAATTCCAGGAAGTGTTTCACGAGTTGCTGCTTCTAATTTTGGGCCCTGTTTTGATTGGTTATATCCTTTAGGACTAGTCTATGGAAGCTAAAGGGTTGTTTGGCTAATGCTTTTGTTTCGTATTTTTTGTTTTTGTTATTGCATTGTAAGTGAAGTAAAAGTATTTGGTAACGCTTGTTGTCATTTGAATAGTACCGAAGCGCTGTTAAAATCAAAAGCATACAAATGATACTTTTGTTTCCTTCTATCTAAAATGATATCTGTAACTAACTATTCAATTTTTCAAACTTGCAACACTTTTTATTAAACATGTTTTTGCTTCCAAAAATTATACAGCAAATTTATGTTACTAAACAAGCTTCGAAATAATATTGAACACACTCTAAACGAATCTGTTTGGCATTGATTTTCTACTATTAAAAAGCATTTTCATTTCAAGTTAGATGTATTTGATGATAAAACAAAAAAAAAATAAAATAAAATAAACTTTTTTGAGGTAGAGATTTCTTAAAAATATAACGTTTATTCAAAGCTAGAATGGTGATTATCATTTCATACTTACAAAAAAATAATAGAATGATTATTCTATTCTCAGCTTCATTTTATTCATGTGTACCAAAGTAGGCCTTATAATCTTCTATGGTATATGGCTCCATCTTGGAATTTATATACTCTCTACATTTTTTTTTTATCCAAGAAGTAAACCTCAAGCACAAGAGGAAAAATCCTCATTGCATACATAAACAAAGCCATGACGGCTAAACCTGCCAATGCAAGTCTCCCTCCCCTTGATGAAAAGCCCACTTACCCACTTGATGAGCAACTTTGTTACATAATCTATGACACCATAAGAGCTTAAATCCTAAATTATTAAGTAACAAAGACTCAATATCCTGAGTAATAGCCATACAAAGAGAGTTAGATGGCCGCAAATTTGCCACGGATTGACAATCCACTTCAACGTCAACATAAGCGTAACCCCACTAACAAAGCAAGTGTGATACCCCCTAATTTCGGAACACGGGTTGATCAAGTCCGTGCATAAAATCAAGGGATATCAAAATAATTCAAGTATTTAAACAAGCACAGAGTACAAAATGAAATAAAAGAATAAGTAATACGCTGAAGAAAAACTAATAAATAAAATTTTTTCATTAATAATTTTCTAAAACTTACAACTCGAGAATCCTGTAACTCAAGAACCCCTTAACCAAAATCTATTATCTAGAAGTTCATTAATAAATACTAATATCAAATGAAAAACTAATAATATCCTACTGTTAAATAAACCAAAAGAATAAATAAGTCCTCCAGCTGCGGATCCTCAACTTTGGAACTTGAACTTTTAGTAACCTGAAAAATAAATCGCGAGTTAAACCCTATGAGCAAATTCTCTCTACCAAACATCTGAAAACTAATAAACAAATCATCTATACCAAAACCAGCCCTAATAAAGTTTTAACTTTAATGTACGACAATACGCATAAGTAAAAGTACTTATATATATATAATACTCCTATCCATTAATAATTTTCTTAAATTGTAAAAGCATTAATCAATGATTAATAAATGATCCCATCTAAACAATCCACCAATATATATTTCTTTTAAAAAGAAACTTTTCTAACCTTAACTCCATCCTAGAGAGTAACTTAATTAAATAACAAACTTTAAAGTTAAAGAATAACACATTTAATCCACAACACATAATAGTTTCAATTATCTTTATTACATAGTTAATGTCTATACTTTGACAATTAGTTCACGTCTCTACCACTATTACTTTACTAATATAATAAAATAATAACTAACAATTTGGAATTAGACTCTTCTAATACGAATATCCAATCCTAATCAGCCTATACGTACAATATTCATAGATGAATTTTAAATTATCTAACATGTAGCAATATAGTTGTACATTGGCAATTCAACCATGCCATTATAAATATACTTAATTATTTATTAGCAATTCACCCATGCCTCCTTAAGTATATTTACTTCTACCATTAATTAGCAATTCAACCATACTTCCCAGATATGAAATTTATTCATAACTAACAAGGCAATATATTAAAGCCTTTGGCATTTCATCCATGCCTACAATTAAACCATGTACAACTTTAAACTTAACTATAAGCTTAATCATACATAAACTTCACATGTGTATTATACGTATGTCCTTATATTCACGATTTTAAATCAACCATACCATCTACCAAATAAGAAACACCAAATAGGATTTATAATATTTAACAATTATAAAGCCTATACATATACACATACATATTATAAAATGTATGCGTATAATACATTTCCTAATAATCGTTGATTATTTCTATCACATATATACATACATTAATAAATACATATATACTACTTTCCATACTTATCATAAATTTATTAAACCATATCCCTGTATATATATTGTATATATACATACCCCTCATCCATAACCAATTATTAAATAACTAATCTATATAAATAAATGTTATTACCTATTTAGTAATACTTAACGGCTCTCCAAAACCCTATGAATACCATCTCTAGTGGCTAGTTTCAACATTCTCAGACTTAAAATTAAATCTGGAAACTCATAGGACCCCACAGGACCTTATCGGATCATCAAACACCCTGGCACGCGCCACCAAACGCGCCTTCACTTTCTGCACGCGTTTCCACGCGCTAAAACAAACTTGCAGGCGCGCCTGCACGCGCCCTCACGCGCCTGTGTGAGCCTTCCGCATGTGTTGGCATGCCTTTACTGGTCCTCCCCTTGTGTCCAGGTGAGCTTGCCCGCACCGGATCCGCTTCCAATAGTCAAGCCACTATCAACAGATCTGAACCGCGCATGCACCATAGCGCATTGGGCTGCGACACACCAGATCATCCTCCCCTTTGATCAAGCCCATCCACAATCCTGATCCACGGCACACCATACCACCATGTATATATAAATATATATAACAGTATATATATAAACAAAAATATTCCTAAAAATAACATTTAAAATTTAAATTAATTCCAGAAAATCCCAGAAAAATTCTAAAAACTTCATTTATTATTTTGGGCATAAATGAACACATATAATTAAATTCACATATGTTTAATTCAATTAATCATGCTACACAAAGTTACAGCAACCTATACAAAAAAATTTTAAAAAACAAAGTTTAATTAAGTTAACCTCACATACAAGATTTAAATTATCAGAGCGATACATACCTATATTCACATATTTAAATCTATAGTTTTGTAAAGAATAAACATGCTCATCAAATCCGATTAATAATTTTAATTTAATAAAATAAAATTATAATCTCGATAATTAAGGTGATAAGCTTATGAGTTCTAAGAGGAGAAGTAGAAAAGAACTCACCTGTCTTCTTCCAATCCGGTCTCCTCTTTCTCTGATCCGGCCTCCTCTTTCTCTGATCCGACCTCCTTTTCGTCAGCCCTTCTTATTCTCTCTCTAACTCTTTTATTTTTCTAACGTGGAAAAACCTTCAACCCTAAAATCTCATACGTATATTTATGCACATTAAATATTCAATTCCCTTTCTAATTGTGACTTACCAAATAATAATAATAATAATAATTTTAAATATTAAATATATATATACACATATATATTATATAGCATATATATATATATATATTACTTCCATAAATCCTTAGTTAAATAATCATTTATTCCTATATATATATATATATCAATATATATATCTTACCACAATGATTATTGCTTAATTATATTTATCCACATATAGTTATATATATTATGTATATATATATATAATTATCGAAAGATAAATCCCTTAAATATCTTTATAATCATGGGCCTTTATTAATTAACCCAACAAGGCTTTATTCTTGCCCAAGATCACAACCTTTGGTCCAACTCCCTTAAGCCCATTCCAATTAATGTAAATAAATAAAATAATTACTCAACCACTTAATATATTGAAAACTAATTGCACGAAGAACATAAATAACAATAATTTACAATTAAGTCACACCATACCAAACAAATCAGTACGCCAATAATTTAATCAATAATTAAGTACACAAACAATCAATCATCTTACATAATCACTAAATTTAGCTTAATTAAAATAATACAATTAATCTAACACTCAATTAAAACAAATCAATTAAAATAAATGCAATTAATTCAAATGAAATCAAATAAATTATTTAAAAATAAAATAAAAGTAATTAATCATAATTAATAAATCATTTAAAATATCAGGGTATTACAGCAATTGCAGGCCTTCTCTTAAGACCAGAGCTTCCGCAGCCTCTGCACTGAAAACTGTATCAAAAAACATAGATGCCACCTTGATAGCCTCTCCTTTTGCATTTCTAAGCACCAAGCCTCCCCCACACCTACCAGAAATGGCGTCAAAAGCTGCATCAGTATTAAGTTTAACTCTACCATTGGAAGGGGCAACCTATTTGTTCCCAAGAGATGGCCACTGTTGGGTTTGTAAGGAAGAAAGGGTTGATGGAGAAGATTCCATGGAATTCTGAAATTCATGAAAATAAAAAACTGTTTTTTCCATAATAAAGGTGGGATCCCAAGCAATTTTATTAAACATCCAATTATTTCTACTCTTCCAAAGTTGCCAAAGTAAGAAGGAGGCCAAGTTGAAGAGTGAAAACATTTCTTCACTGTTCCGCCAGATTGAAAATAACTCGCTCCATCTAGAAACCCAAGACCCACTGAAACCTTGAAACTAAATTCTCAAAGGACTAATGCGCCAAATAAAGCGAACCTTTGGGCAATAAAAAAAAATGGCAAATAGATTCATTTGACTCCCCACAAAGACTACATATTGCCATATGAATGATATATCTTCTTTTCAGATTAAGTAATACTGGGAGGCGTTCATATAAACATTGCTATAGAAAAAATTGAAGCTTTCTCGATATTGGGATCTTCCATATAAAGTGCCAAAAAAAAAAATATTTTGCAGGTGAAGAACTTGTGCTTGCAATATCAATAAATTGCGGAGATGGATTACAGATGTGTAAAGCAATTTTGTAGGCTGATTTAATAGAAAATTTACCATCTGTATTAGGAGCCCAAATTTTGCAATCCTCGCCGCCAAAACGTTGCAAAGGGATTTGAAGGATCTGTCCGGAAATATTTGCATAAAAAAGACTTCGGATTAGAGGTTCGTTCCAAGCATGAGGATTTTGGTCAACCAAATCTGCCACCCATTGACATAGAGATTCAGCTCCAGTAGTAGTAGCAACTAGAGTAGAAGAATCGGGAAGCCATTTATCAGACCAGAGATGCACCTTTTCACCTGTTGAAATTCGCCATCTCAAATAATATTCGAGAATAGGCTTAGCTGTTGTAAGGCCCTTCCAAACCCATGAGGATCGTTGACTACAATGAGACTGGAGGAAGCTGCAAGATTAAAAATATTTAGCTTTAAAAACGCGATAAAACAGAGAGTTTTCATCTTGTTCCAAACAGCAAACAAATTTGGCTAGCAAAGCTAAATTAAAAGCATCAATATCTTTGAATCCCAAACCACCAACACGCTTGGATTCACACATAGTTGCCCAGCTAGCCCATTTCATTTTAGATGACCTGCCTTTTCCACTCCACATAAAGTTATTAAGCATGCTAGAAATATCAGAACTAGTTAAAAAGGGAATTTTAAAACATTGAAGTGAGTAAGTAGGCAGGGAAAATAAAACACTTCTAATGAGAACTTCTTGTCCTACTTTCGACATCAATTCCCCTATCAATGTTGCTGTTTTAGCCGCCACCTTATCCGTGAGAAATTTAAAAGCTTCAACCTTGGATCTGGAGATAACCACAGGTAATCCAAGGTAGACATTCTGCCAACTGTCCATCGTGATCCCCAAAATAGTTCGCACTTGGTTCATTTTCTTATAACTAGAATTGCTACAAACAAAAGGCAAGATTTGTCAAAATTGACTAATTGGCTAGATAAACGTTTGTCATGAAAAAGAATTGCTTTAATGGTGCTGACCTCTTCCATAGTAGCTCACCCAAAAAGTAAAGTATCGTCCGTAAAAAGAAGGTGGGTGATTGGAGGTAAAGATCATGCAATTTTAACACCCTTAAGCATCCGATCCTGAAAAGCCTGCTTCAACAACAATGATAAGCCTTCAGTGCAGAAAAGAAATAAATATAGAGATAGGGGGTCACCTTGCCGCAATCCCCTAGAAGGGGAGATTAAACCACCCGCCTCTCCATTAATGAGGACGGAGTAGTTCACAATCATAATACACTCCATAATAATGCTAACCCATCTTGTGTCAAAACCCACTCTCAGCATAAACTCTTCTAAAAAATTCCATTCCACCCTATCTTAGGCTTTGGACATATCAAGTTTGAGAGCAAAATGACATTTCTTGCGTTTGCCTTGAGACTTCAAAAAATGGGCAATTTCATGAGCAACCATAACATTATCATGAATAAGCCTACCAGGAACAAATGCAGTTTGATTTTCGGAGATTCACGAGTTCAACATGGGTTTCAGTCAATTGGCTATTGTTTTCGAAAAAGTAGGCTACATTACATAGAAAAATAGGACGAAAGTGAGATATGTTAACTGGATGCTTAACTTTTGGAATCAAAGCAATATTAGTCTGGTTCAGACTTCGAACAAGAGAACCAGAATTCAAGAAAGAATTAATACCTACAAGTTAGTCGTCTTTCACAGCCATCCGGTTTGATTGATAAAAGAAAGCAATAAATCCATTTAGCCCTAGAGCTTTATATGGTCTCATTAACCAAAGAACAGCTTTAATATCCTCTTCGGAGGCAGCTTTAAAAAGTTCCTGGTTCATATCCATTGTAACTTTTTGTTGAACCAGGTTCCAAAAATCCGAGTTCAAAGAGGGTGATGAAGAAGAGAACAAATTATTGAAATAGGATTCAGCAACACCCATTACTCTGACTTTTGAATCAACCCACAGACCATTGTCATCTTCAATCCAAAAATTTCATTCTTTTGTCACCAAATCAAATTTTTCCGGTGAAACAACTTAGTATTCCTGTAGCTATGTTGGAGCCAATCTACCCTAGATTTTTGCTTCTAGTAGAGTTCCTCATCCTTCCAAGCTTGGCCCAGTTGAGACTCCAAATTAAAAAACTTAGTTTTGTCAAACACCACATTAGTCTGGATGGCATCCAGTTCATTTTGTAACCTTTTGATTTTAGAACTAGAATTAGTATCCTTTGATCTGCTCCACAGTTTAAGCCTGGCTTTACAATCTTGAATTTTTTGTTGAAGTACAAATTGCGCCGACCCGTCATAAGAAGATCCCCAAACCTCCTTAATAAGGTCTACACAATCCCTATCTGCGACCCATCGAGCATTAAAATAGAACTGTCACTTGGACCGACGGAGCTCCTCATTTAAAAACAAACAAAGTGCACAATGATCCAAGCTTTTTACGTTTAAGTGATGAAGCGCGGAATGTGAAAAAGTGCTTGCCCAGGCCATGGAGAATAAGGCTCTATCAAGACGAGCCATAACGGTTTGACCTTCTCCCCTTCTATTGCTCCAGGTAAAAGGAAAGCCTTTGTAACCAACATCCATCAACTGACACTGTTCAATAAAATTGTGAAATCCTCACAAGAGCCAGCCTTGCTTTAGGGGACCACCTTCCTTTTCCCGAACATGAGTAAGAGAATTAAAATCTCCTATGATAAGTCATTTAGGTCCCAAATCCTTAAGAGTTGTTAGAAATCGCCATTGTGATGCTTTTTCTCTTCCGTCACAGGAAAGATAAACTCCAGCAAAGAACCATTTCCCGTATTCGCCTCCCGAATCAATTTGACAAGTAATCTGGAACGAATTATAGTTGACCAAATCTATTTGAATGTCGGACAGGTAAAACAGAGTAATTCTGCCAGCAATACCCCTAGGGTTCACAATGAAAGCGTCGTATCCACCCAAAAAATGCTTTATATAATCTACATATGCTGCTTGTTCTTAGTCTCGAGCGAAACAACAATAATTGGGGAATGAAGGATTACTAACCTTCTCAACTGGGAAACTGTCAGGGGGTTCCCTAAACCCTGACAATTCCACACCATTACTTTCATTGAAAGGTTAGGGGCCAAATTTGGCTGGCCACCTCCATTGCAAGAAAAAAATGAGAACTTGCACCTTTCAGTTCCACTTGGACCTCTGTAGCATGAGTACCCATTTAATCATTGGAAAACTTCGCTTTCTTTCCCTTTCCCTCATCAACCTCTGTACATAACTTTCGTTTGTCCTAAACAACCTCCAAAAGTTGGGAAGAAAGATCATTTCCAATTGCTCGAGCTTTGGGCTTCCAACCTCGCGAAATTGATCGGCCTTCATACTTCATATGTGGTTCTTGATTTGTGGATTTTTGAGGGATAAGGATGGGTATAACATCAGTGTCGGATGAAAGGGATTCCTCCAAAATGTGGTGTATAGAAATATGATTTTCAGAGGGTTGGTGGATAAAGTTGGACCCTTGATGAGGAGAGGGATAACTGTTAGGTGATGAACACAACTCTGGGTTGGAAAAGTTAATTTTATGGGTAAGGGGTGGTTGAGTTTGAAGTCCAGAGGGAGATGTAAGCTGTTCATTATCCGTGTGGTGGGATTGGGCTAGCCGATAGGAGTGGAAAGGGTTAAAGGGACGTAGGAAGTGGGAGTCGAATTTTAGGCTGAAAAAATAAGGGTTGTGGATGGACTTGGTGGAGATATTGGGAGTAAGACAATTGGGCTTAAAGTAAAATGGAAAGTAGGTAACATAGGTTTGGGAGTTCCAAAAAATAATGGAGAAAAATTGGTGGTAAAAGTACTTGGACCAACTTTTAGGGCTTATGTAACAATTTGAAACTCTTCAAATGAGGGTATGGGTAGGCTCAAATCTCGAGCCACGTTCCCCATAATGGTAATGTCCAAAAGATTATTGTGCTTTGTCACATCAAGATTAGACGTCACCAGAACTAGGGGGAGGTGTGGAGGGTACAGAGGTGGTTTCCGGTGAGTATTGGGCTGCCGATGAGCCTTGGAATGGGTTGAGATGTCTATCTTTTGAGCTTTTTACAAGATTGTCTGGATCGCTATCAGCTCGCAACCACAGGCCAAAAGGAGATTTGGGAGACTGAGATTAGGATAGAGGGCAAGATGTGAGTTGGTGACCGAGAGTGCCACAGTTGTAGCAAAATGATGGCAAACGTTCATAAGTAAAACAAATCCCTGTGGGTTGACCCAAAGCTTTGAACCGGACTCCATGCCGAAGAGGGGTGGTGACATCCACCAGAGCTCTAACTCTGATATACCGGCCCCTAGCGGCGTCCTTTTCACGAATTTCCATTGTGTTATGCATCTTGAATTCCCTAGCAATTAAAGCCCAAACTTGAAGAGTGATGCTTTCTTGTGGGAGATTGTGAAAATGAATCCACATCCATGTTTCAGTGAATAGAGAATCTTGAATAATGATGTTGGGTTTCCATTCTACCAAAATGATAAGAGAACCTTTGAAGTACCATGTGCCGTTTGAAAAAATCCGGTGAACCTCTTCTTCCTTGGTGAAAATGAACTGGAATGCAGTATTTGTAATACCCCTAAATTTGGAATAGGGCATAATTGGAATTTTTATTATTCTTTTAGTGTTTTATGTGTATTTTAATTAATGTTGTGGCTATTTACTGAATTATCAATTGTTTGTCTATTTTCATTCATTGTTGGTTTTCTTAATTAAATTGCATTTTATTTATTTATTTAATTATTTAACTTAATTGTTTTATTTATTTTGGAATTGTACGTCAAGTAGTAACTTAGGTTTTCTGAGACGTCTGTGTAAGTGGCCGTCATATTACAACCTAGGTTGCTGTATGGGCCGACGGACTAAGGATTACATTAGGGCTGGATTAGGGTTTAATCTGAAACCTATAAATACACCGTTATATTCTAGACCTAGGGTTTACAATATATCATAGCATATACACGAAGTGTTGTGAGGGACGTGAAAACAGAGAGTTACAGAGCGAGCTTTGAGAGAACAGAGCAAGCTGGTGAGGTCTTCCAACGGGGGCTTCAAGGTCTGACGTAGGAGAAGGAAGGAATGTGGGGTTGTGATAGCAGTGGAAGTGGAACGGGCAATACAGAAACTGGGAATTAGAGTTTCAAGTCTGAAACTCAAAGGCAAGTTCTATCTTCCTCCTTCCCTTTGGGCCGTGTTCTGTGCACCTAGATATTCTCTAGGATTTAATAAAATATTAACTGAGATTCTTATGCTTAATAGATGTTATATTGAGGATCTTTATGTGATAAATTCGATTCTGTTAATGCATGTAAATTTAGTTTAAGTTTTGTTTCAGTATTCTGTTTAAAGCGTGCTATGTTGTTGGTATTTTTTTTTTGTAGTCCCTGTAATTGCTTTCAACCTCTGTAAACAAATCATGGGAATGCTACTGGGATTTGTTAAGGCTCCTAAGACCAGGAGTAAAGAGGAACAGTGGGGTTGGAATAAGAATTGGTGTTGCTAATTTGGTTCAATTCTGTACTTTATGCATGTCAGTTGAAAGATTTAATTCTTAATCTCTGTGAGTGATCCCAATTACTGTAAAACACCTTTGGGGATGCATCTAGACTCAAATAGAAACTTCTAAGTTCAGTTTTAAAATCAACAGAGGGATAGGAATAAGCTGGAGACTGAGTAGATCAACTGAAACAGAGTGAAACGGGGGAAAGGCTCACATAGGAGGTGAGAACCGGCTCCATGGATGTGGGAGCCGGTTCCCACACTTAAGAGCCGGCTCTAAAACCTATAGAGCCGGCTCTAGGCTCTAAAATAAGAGCCTGCTCTTATAAAACATTGAACAGGCTCTTTTGCATAGTGTTTTTTTGTAATTTTTCTTTTCTTTTACGATTTACTTCTACTGTTTAATCATGAAGACTGTTGCAATGAGTTTGGCCTTCACTAAGAGACTAGGAAATTATTCTTGAGTGTTATTAGAACCCTAAAATAATTAAAGTTAAATTTTATGTGGTCGGGACAAATAGTATAAAAATTAATGAATTTTCTATACTATTAACGGATGGAAGAACAATGAATTATTTAAATTAATTTAAGGATTATTGGATTATAATATGTTTATAGATTTGATTTTAAATACATGTTAGAGTCATTCATATATTAGATTTGCTCTATACATGCTTTGGATGTAAATTGTTAGAATGATATATTCTTTGATGCAATTACATGGAGTAATTCTAGATTCTAATTGCTAGATGATTAATGTTCCTCTCTGCAATTATTTGGTTAATAGTTTGGACTGTAAATTACTTATTGATTTTTCTATATGCTGTAATTTACACGGACGGAGGATTGTATGCACCGGTATGGGACGGTGACATACCGGGTATGGTTTAGCTCAAAACGCTAAGTCCTACCTTATGGATTTTAATTGGTGAACAGTATGACTAGTTCTACCAATTATATGGATTTTGGAGGATTGTATGCACCGGTATGGGACGGTGGCATACTAGGGATGGTTTAACTCAAAACGT
>JAOTQH010233388.1:0-13499 GCA_025631255.1 Cornus kousa
TAAAAAAAATTTAAAAAAAATAAATTAATTAACAATCCAACCTTCTCAATACAACAAATGAATAATAACAAATTTTGAACCATCCAAGGTAAACTTACAAAGAGTAAAATAAAAATAAAAACTAAATAAAAAGGAAGAATGATACTTCTGAAAAAAGAAAAAAAAAATAACAATAATGACTCAAAATAATAATAAATTAAGAATGAACCAAAAATAATAAAATAAAAAAATGAAGAAAAAAATCAACCACTTCTAAACATTTATTAGAAGCACCAATTAGAAAGAGAAAATAAAAAATAAAAAAATAAAAAACAAATCAACTACAAGAAAAGACTTACGAGACCAATTATAAAGAGAGAAAAAAAATATGCACACCACAACTCTGATCTAATATATATATATAGGTTATATGTGATAGAGTTTTATAGAAAATAAAATAGGTAATTTGTGGTAGAGTTTTATAGAAATTATTTTATTTTCTTTGAATATATCCTTCTATAATAGAAGCTCTTTTTATCAATTAATAAAAAAAAATTATATTAATAAATAAATACAAAATATTGAAATATGAAATATTGAAATACTGAAACACTGAAACTCAAAAATTATTTTATTTTCTTTGAATATATCCTTCTCTAATAGAAACTCTTTTGATCAATTAATAAATATTTTTATATTAATAAATAAATAGTGAAATACTGAAACACTGAAACTCTTTGCACATTTAATAATAATAGTATAGATATGGATGTTATTATTATTATTATTATGATTAATAATATTATGGTGGAGTCAGTTATATATTTATATTTATTAATGGGTATATATATGTACATACATGATATTATATAGTTAGTATATTTATTACTTTAATTATTTTATTTTTCCTTTTCTTTTCCTCTAAGGCAGAAATGTAGTATAACTAGGATTAAGGTATTAGGTACCCTATAAATATATATGCATTAGATGTCTATGAGGGGCTATTTTACTACGTGAGATGGAAGATAGAGAGAGAGTTAGAGGGAGAATGAGAGGCGGAGAGTTTTAGAGAGATAGAAGAAGGTGTCAGCGAAGAAAGGCCGAAACCACAGAGGAAAGATAAGAGGGTTGATCATGGGTTAGGACTCGAGCAGCAGAAGGCAACAAAGGCAACCAAATGTCGCCGAAAAATACAGAATAGAACTGAACAAAGGAGATCCGGGTTTTCAGTTCGAAACTAGCAAAGGCAAGTTCTTATTCTACTCGTCTCCTTTGGCTTCGTGTTCAGTAGATACCTAGGTCAATTCTAGGATAATTATACAGTAAAAATGATCATGTTTTCATGCTTAATCGAATTTAAAACAGCGTGTATGTTTATGTATATATATATACTTAATCTTGAACCTTGATGCATAAAAACTTGTTTTAAATTGTTCTAATGAAGCATAATGACTTTAAAGAATTAATTGGGATCGTTTGGGACTTAGTACAGGTGTTTAGGACCCTTAATAGAGGAGAACAAAACAATTTATAGCGGTTAGAGTCGGAGAAGACGAAGTGCAGTAGGTCGAGAGCCGGCTCCCTTTTGATTTTTTCGGTTCTGAAGTAGAGAGCCGACACCTTTACAAGGGAGCCAACTCCCTTGTGAAAAAAGTCAACTCCCTTGAAAAAGAGCCGACTCCCTTTCTGGAAAAATTGGCAGATTGATTTAATTGGGTTTTTATTTTGTTTTCATAGGTTCCAAAGCTATTATATCATATTAGGTGATTTAAATGATTTAAATGGACATAATTAATTCCTGAAATGCATAATATACAATAATATGCAATTATATGGAGGTCTATACAATTTAATTGAGATGTAAGTTAATTACTTATTTTGTAAGTTAATTACATGCTACTTAAGATTATTGTATATTGCTTAATTAAATGTGATGGATATTTGAGATAGCTAACAAGTTAGACACCTTGATATTGTATGCCACTATTAGATATGGTTTTGACGATCTGATGTGTAGGTGGGTTGGCTAATATGTTAAAACACTCTATTTGTGCCATTGTTAAATATAGGTCTGTTTATTGATGGCGTTATATATTATATATGTAAACTCTAATACGAGCTTGAGGTCTCGGGATCAGTGATTCGGATTGAGGTGTATATTGCTAGTTGAGATGGGTAGCTAGATATAGAAGATGTGTGTGCCCTGGTAGAAGGAAGACTCATGACCACCTCATGTGCGATTTTTCATGAGATACCCACTATCCGGTTGAGTCTGCCCGATAGCCCAGCGAGAGTCTTTAGTGTGTGTATATATATATATCTATTTATCGACTATGTAAATATTGCATGAGTTGACTAATTAAGGATGTATTGTTTATTGGATTTTTGATTGGGTTGTAGTAGAAAAAACTTGTTTCGTTGGTTTTGACCCACATTTGTTATATTTTTTCAGGTGATTATTGGTTACAGTCTTAGAGGTTGTTCGTGCTGATCAGAGAACATCCATCTTCACTCTTCCGAAGTCATTGATGTAGGATATTAGCTTTGTTTAGTTGATTAGTATACTTGATGACTTTTTATTAGGGAACCTTAATTTATGAATTTTCGAGTTATACACTTTGGAGATTAGTTTTGTTGAGGAGATGTAACTTATGAAAATTTTAGGGTTAATTACAAAGATACCCCCTAAGGTTTACTATAATAACAAGTATATACAAGTTAGGCTATTTTTAAACAATGACACCCCTCAGAATTTGATAAAGGTAACAAAGACACCCTAATGATGGCATGCCACATCTGAATTGACAAATTTACCCTTTGACTTATAAATTGACCAAATCGAGTGATGAAATTACCTTTCTAACCTTTATCAATAAAATAAAATAAAATAAAAAACTATTTTCTTTTCTATTCTCTCTAGTATCGTCTTTGGCAGTATAATCTGGCTAATTAGGGCAAAAAGTTCCTCCAATTAAGTATCCAAGCTGCTGCTTTCTTCCCTCCTTCTCTTTCTTGCCCGCATAAACACCTAATGAAAATAAGGAATTGCTTCTTTTTAGTTGTTGCAAATCCATGGAAATGGTCAGGATTTAGGAGTCAAAAATTCAACCCTTTCACTACGAGTGGTGGTTATATAAGGGAGCATCGACGTGATTACTGCAATTTAAATCAAAATCAATTCTAAAAATGAGTATTAGAATTTGTAATGGTAAAAGAAAAGAATAGTAGGTATCATCAACCAGCTTCCTCTCATTTTCTCAGTTGTTTTTTTTTTACTCCTAAAATATAATAAAAGTTAGAAACATCAGTAAAGATTGAAATGTTGATGCGTAGATGTACAATTAAGTAAACATTGTCATTTGTTTTACAATTCATAATTGTTAAAAAGAAAAAAAAAATCACATTAAACCAAATCCAAAATGAAGCATAAAATTATGTATATAAGAAGTTTATATGAAACCAAGCAAAGAACCCTGTAGGCTTATAGAAAAAATGAATGTTGAAAAATTAGTTTTTATGATGGAACTATTTTGATGTTGCTTTTGGTGTTCGGACAGGGCGGACTTGTCGATACTTTCATGGATCACATCTTCTGATAGCCCATGGTCTTCTGATAGTCAAAAATCCAACCCTTCCATTTGTGGATTTCGATTTAAAAGATGTTATGCCGGTTCCTCATGTACCTAAGAAGTTTTCCGGCGAACCACCACCCTCCTTTGTCACCATCCACCGCTGATGGAGCCGCCGTCAGAGGCGGCGGAGGGGAACACCACCAAGACAGATAAGTCGAATCGTTCTTCCTGCCGATCTACGAGATCCACAATGTGGAGCCAGTACCTGGAAGCAGATCGAGAACAAAAGTGAGGAACCCTGACAACTCATCAGCAATTGGTAACACAATCTCAGCGACTCCACCGACTCTATCGTCCAGATGAAGCCTTATGCGTGTCCATATCCGCCATCCTCCACTCCTAGAGAGAGAAGGGCTTCTGATGAAAGAAGGCGAAAGAGGAGAGAGATTGGTGAGGTTTTGATGGGCAAAAGTGTCATTTAAGAATTTAGAGATTTTACAATAAAATATTTCAGGGTAATATTGACATTTCACATCTTTAAGGGATTGTTTAGGTCCATTTTTTGATAAGGGGTGTCTTTGTTAAAAAAAAGAAAAAAAAACTCAACTTGTATATGGTTGTCATTATAGCAAACCTCAGGGAGTGTCATTGTAACTAACCCAAAATTTTATTATTTAAGTAATGATTAACTTTATTTTAGTTTTCTCTTTTCAACGTTATTATTTATTTTATTATATTCCTCTTGTATTCCATATTTGTTTATTATCAATTATTTTTTATATCCCCTAGTCTTCGGGTGTCAGCATGGTCAACCTAGCTACACGTGAAAATTTGGGGTATCACAACTGGTCCAATCACAAACCAGTAAACATGTTGCTGCAAACTAGCTATGGACAAGACTTCGAATTCAATGGTGGGGTTGGTGTTGTAGATCAAGGTTTTGGGTCAGACCCAGTTAGTGTGGTGGCTTCTGGTGGAGCAAATTTAATGCGAGCGGTGAATCTTTCTTTGCCCAATTCAGGGTTTTCTCAAGGATTCAACAATGAGAAGATTGGTTTGGCCCCAAATCCGTTAGCGGAAGAGTGTGGTGATGAAGGAGAAGAGATGAATGAAAATGGGTATGTAGAAAGGTTAGGTTAGAGAGAGGGAGATGAGAGTGTAAAGACGGAGGTTAGGTTAGAGAGAGAATGAGAGGAGAGTGAGTAAAGGCCGGCCTCGGAAATTCAAAAAAGTTAGTGTTAGCAGACTGCTAACACATGTGTGCGTGCGCATCTGCAGTCGTGGATGCGACTGCAGTTAGTACTCCTCTTTCTATTTTACCCCAAAACTAATATGGTTCATTAAATGATGTGGCTCAATCATGACCACATAGCTTTTTACTTGAGGAACTTGACGGGAGTTCAATTGGAGCTGATTCGCTCCCTCAAAAAATTTTGTCCGTTAATGAAATAATGGTGCGTTTTTGGATGACAAATGACTGTTTGAGTGGGCCCCAAAATTGATTTTAGATTTTAAAGGCGTGAACTACGTACTTTGGTACCGTTGGGTTACAACTTACAACTTACAACTTGAGAGGATTAGGTCCCGTGAGGAGAGAGAGATTAGGGTTTCCAATTTGTAAAATGAACTCTGGGCCTTAGTTAGATGTATATACTATTTTTATTTTTATTTTTATTTTTATTTATTTATTTATTTTTTTTTTAAGTCTAGTTGGGTTGGATTTTTTTGGGCTGGGTTTTGTTATAAATTAAAATAAACCTAAATGATTTTTAGAAACCTTATCCGGCTTGAACTCATCATTATAAAATAAAACATATATGTGTATGTGTCTATCTAAATATATATTAATGTGTATATATATATTATTATATATGTTTGCGAACACAATTACAAACTTTATTTATGAATATATTTACGAACAAGCCGAATTATAGGTTGTCTAAGATTTGTTTGTTTATTAATTAAATTTAAAAACTCTTTTTGAGATTAATTTATTTATTAAATAAACGAATATCAATAGAATTCTTAACGGTACATCTCACGTTTCATTTAGTTAGGGTCCTACCTATAATTTAATACAAAAAAGAAAAAAAAATAAAAATAAAAACTGGGCAATTCATGGGCGGGTCCACAAACCACATGAGTCTTACCACTTGCAACAATTATTACGTCTCCTATAATTTTACTTTTTAGATAAAATAAAATAATAAATAAAATAAAATAAAAAAATAAAAAAATTTAGAAAAGGACGAATGAATGTCTGCCACTTTAACATTTTTTATTTTTTATCATTACTTTTTTATGGATGAATTCATCTCAACCACTTTTAATATATTCACATATATTTATTGTGGTTAGTGATACGTCTAATCATACAACTATATGCATTAATATTTTGTTTTTTTTATAAACTTTATTTAAAAGTTTTCTAAGCTTATGATATAGACTAATAAGGAGTATTTTGTTTTTAGTGTGTCGGTAAATAAATTGCTGCAATGCGAGTAATGATGGTCATTCAAGATTCGATTGTTGAGGATCCAATGCTAATAACTTGACATTATGTACTTATATATAAAAGAGACATTTGGGGTCCACAAACAAAATGAAAATATGCATGAAAAACGTGTTATATTTTATTTTTATTATTGAGCCAAAAGGCCCAACAAAACATAAACCAACGAACACAACCAACAAAACTAAGACCCAACATCCTCCATTGGAAAACGTGTTATATGATAGCATTCGGGAAAGAGCAGCGAGACGTCTATCATGAATAGCATTACAATAACATTATTGTTCCATCTGACCCTTTTTTTTTATATTTTATTTTTTCTTTCTAAATCATCTAGCTTACTTTCGTTTTGGTTTTTTTTTTTTTTCTTCGCCTTAAATCAGCCAGCGTACCTCTCTCTCAAAACTCTCAGTCTATCAAATGACATAGAAAGAAAGCCTTTGCACTTATATTGTATAACAGATCAAACATCTAATGGTGGTTGGATGCCCTGCTTCATGTACACTTCCTAGACACAAGAACCCTAATTGAATTCGATGAAGATTCTGCAATATTCATCCTCACTAATCAAAATCCCCATGAAGATCGTGATTCCATGACATTAACACAACCTGATCTTTACTTATACACACACGCATATATATATATATATATATATATATATACACACTTACACATCAACATAATCTCATTATACTCGTAACATAATTAATCCAAACTTTAATATCATATTTACAATCGTTTATCAAAGTTGCTCATCAACCAAAAGTTTATTTATATATTTATCAATTAAAAGTGTATATATATATATATTTATCAATTACAATGTACAAGCTCGTGTCGTTTCTCTCCTTTGGTGAGGGGTTTCGATCTCTTCCTTCTCCTATTTTCTCTCCTAAAAATTTGCTCTTAAATAACCCTTTGCTGTCAACTCACATGTCATGTCATCATGATACTATATGACATGAAGTTTAACATTCCTCTTCAAGAAAATAAGAATCCAAAGAAAAGAAAAAATGTGCTTAGGTCATAAATTGAAAGTGTAGAGTACTGTGTGAGGGTAGTATTTAATAACAATGAATCAATGGTAAACGTTTTAAAAATGTTCGCTAGATTTAACATATATTACACGTTGCATTCCATAGAAGATACACATAGGCTGCCTTGTGCCCTGAGGAGATGCCCATATATATAATGCACTAGCAGTAGAAGCTATACTCACCCGAAATTAAGGTCTTTCGTTCTTCTTCTTTTGTTCTTCTCTTTACCAGAGCAACAAAAAATGTTGTTCTCATTTGACTCTTTATTGTACTCTCTTCTTCTTTTGTTCTTCTCTTTAGGCCTTCTTTTGAAATTGCTGCCCAATTCAAAAACCCTAAGAAATCCACCACCTTCTCCGTCAAAGCTCCCAATTATTGGAAATCTCCACCAAATTGGATTGCTTCCTCACCGCTCCCTCCAAACATTAGCTCAACAATATGGACCACTCATGCTGCTTCACCTCGGCAGCAAGCCCGCCCTTATCGTCTCCTCTGCTGATGCAGCTCGCGAGATCATGAAAACCCATGATCTCAACTTCGCAACTAGACCTAAATCAAGCATTCCCATGAAACTTTTCTATGACAAGGACGTCGCATTTGGTTCTTATGGAGAGTATTGGAGGCAACTAAGAAGCATTTGTGTATTCCAACTTCTGAATAACAAAAGGGTTCAGTCTTTCCGTAGAGTGAGAGAAGAAGAAATAAGTCTTTTGTTGGAGAAGATCGAACAGTCTTCTTCTTCTTCGGTAAATTTAACTGAAATGTTAATCTCACTGACAAATGATGTATTGTGTCGCATACTATTGGGAAAGAAGTACAGTGAACGAGAAGGCGAGAAGAAGTTAAGGGAGCTGTTTAGGGATTTCATGGAGATTTTGGGTGTTTTCAATGTGGGGGATCATATTCCATGGCTTGCATGGTTGAATTCTATCAACGGTTTGAATGCTAAAGTGGAGAAAGTTGCTAAAGAGCTCGATAATTTTTTGGAGGATGCAGTGGAAGAGCGTATGGATCGTCTAAAACCGGACAGGGATGGTGGCGGGAGTGACGAAGGGCAAGAGGATTTCTTGGACATTTTACTTGGAATTCAAAGAGAGAAATCTACCTCCTTTCCTATTCACAGAGACAGCATAAAAGGTGTCATCTTGGTAAGCGACTCTCTCTCCCTGAAATTCAATGACACTAACCAATTAATTTTGGCACCAATTATAATCATGATAATAGTTCCAACTAATTTTTTCTTTCGAAAAATGTTTCTTGAGAAATTTAACTTTGAATGCGGGATAATTCTTCATTTTTTTTTTTGTTTTTGAAAACTCTCCAATCTCCATTTCTCTATCATCGAGTGTTTTCGTTAGGAGGAGTACCAGGTATCAAAATACCCGCCTTGAGGTTTTGTATACTTTAAAACTACCATGACAAACCTACGTAACTGACTTAAACCTTTATGACTGATAACCAGCTTTTAATTTGTTTCTTGTAGGATATGTTTGCTGCTGGAACTGAAACTACATACACGACTCTAGAATGGGAACTGATAGAGCTTTTAAGACACCCCAGAGTCATGAAGGAACTACAGAATGAGATTCGAGGAATAGCCAAAGGCAAAGAGGACATAGTTGAGGATGATTTAGAGAAAATGCATTACTTGAAAGCGGTGATCAAGGAGTCTATCCGGTTACATCCTCCTGTACCATTGCTAATTCCTCGAGAAGCCATTAAAGATGTCAAAGTAATGGACTACGACATTGCAGCTGGCACAAAAGTGTTTATCAATGCTTGGGCAATTTCGCGAGACTCAACATTGTGGGAAGACGCTGAAGATTTTCAGCCAGAAAGGTTCTTGAATACTTCAATAGATTATAAAGGGCAGGACTTCCAATTTACTCCATTTGGAGCTGGCAGGAGAGGTTGTCCCGGAATCCATTTCGCCAAGTCTGTTTATGAGCTTGCATTAGCAAAGCTTGTGCACAAGTTTGATTTTGCATTACCTGATGGAGCAAAAGGCCAAGATATGGACATGACTGAAGCCCCTGGGATAACCCTCAACAGAAAGAATCCTCTGCTCGTTGTTGCTACTCCGTATTCTTGCTAGTCAGCCACCGGACTCGCTACAAATGAAGCTAAAACATAAATATATGATTTTGTTAAGCCGTTGTAGTCATATTTTCTTTAAAAGTGTCCTAAATAAAGCATCCTTTACTTAAATGAAACATTTTTGGAGAATTCTATATATCACCTTTACCTAAAAATTTAGTTAAATTATAAGTTTAAATGGCAATAGCAAAAAAAAATAAAAAAATCTACTTAATAGAAGCAACCTCTGATTAGGCAAATACACAGCCTAATCAGATTTAGACTCAGCAGCCTCTCTTTGAAGAATTGCAGAGGCAGCAGCATGATAGCAGCTTTGTGGTCTCATGTGCTCGTGTTTGTCAGTTCTGCTCTTGTTAGAACTTGCTCTGTTTTTATTTCTTTTTGCTGCCTTTGGCATTTATACAAACACCTTCTCTTCAATAAAAATCTGCATTTTGTTATGGTTGATAAAATATTAGCTAGATTCTAACGAAAAGATTAGAAGTTGAAATGAAAAAATAAAAAATAAAAAAAAAATAGATAAAATTGTGGTTCATTTTGAGTGAAAAAGAGTAGTAAGATAAAATGAAAATAATAAAAAAAGGATGGGAGTTACCGGTTCTAGTCTAATGGTATAATATCTCTATCTTCAAAGAGGAGGGCATGAGTTGGAGCGAGCAAAAGTGTGCCGTGTGTATATGTTTCAAAATGTGATTATGACTTAAAATCTATGTCTAAATATGAAATTATTGAGAAATTTTCATTATAAAATTCAAAGAGGAGTATTCCAAGTTTCTCAGACCTTAACACTCTTTTCATTATAAGATTCAAATGGTATATTCCAAGATTCTCAGACCTAAGACTCATCTAATAAGAGCTCCAAATGACTCTTACATATAATAAGGTCCAAATGAGTCATCTCCAAGTATTGTTTATATCCAGGTACATTAGGGTTATGAAACCCTTATTTATGATGACAACAAATATATGCAAATCTCCCTACTCAAAATAAAAATTAAAATATCAATAGTTAAAATGAAAATCTTATCAAATAAAGTTTAAAAACAATTACCTAACAATATAAAATCATATTGGCAATTTAACCTAAAATCGGTAATTATAACCTTAATCCATCAAGTACTGATAATTAGACTATTATTCAATTTCATAAAACATAGTGGTAGAATGATAAAATAAATTTTATTTTATAATAAAAAGTTTCAAGAGGACCATTTAAATGAGATCGAAAGAGGACCTTACACTTTTATTCTTACTTTTTCTTTTGGAACCAGGCTGAAACAAACGCCAAAAAACCAAACTGTATATCTGGTCTCAGTAGTAATCGTTTCTTTTCACTTATTGGTGATTCCATTTGGCAGTTCAACTTTTTTATCCACTATAATTAATATTATAAAATTTAAATTATAATCATTATTAATGCATGGTAATGACAAACATCTCTCTTCTCTTTTTAACCTTTCAAAAAATATATATTGTATATTTACACAGCATATATGAGACTATCATTTCACTAGCATTGCCTCGTGAATATTTTAAAATATATGTGTTGTGTATCTTGTGTGGGGGCTATGAATAGGAAGTTAAAGTGGGCTATTCCTATGAGTTGCATATTTTATTCTATTCTTATAGGAGGTAAATAAACTTTCAAATATTTAAAAAAAAAAAAAATTAAATAAAAATTTGTTACTCATCTATCAACTATCCCTTGTTTGATACTTATATGACTAAACTATAATATCATAACTTATATGTCTATAAAGTTTCATAATCAAACATTTTTTATTATCAAATTTCAACCAAATCTATAACCAAATTTCATCAAAATATTGTTGTACCAAATAATCAAATATTGATTAATGATATATTATAAGACAATATAGAGTACTCTCACATAAACACGTGATTTGTGACTTTGAGGAACGTACTTTTCTTGAAGTATTTTTTGTTCTCTTTATTTAAGTTTATTATCACGTTCCTCACAAAATACATGCAGGATACAAAAAAATCACTGAAAAATATTTTCTGAAACTTTTAAATTTTGACCATAAATAATACTAAAGAAATAGGAGGAGAGTGAATTAAAATTTGTTTATCTTCGGCTTGATCTGCTCTTGCTTGTTTCGTGTTTGTCTCACCTGGGCAGATATGTTGTTCTTCTCCGGTTAGATCTCTGATCTTGGTCAGTTTTGATTTTTTCCCGCTTAGATTTGATCATTTTCTCCTTGATTGGATCTTGTGCGGGGTTTTATGTGTCGGAGTACCTTGTGGTTGTAGCTTTGGAGCGGTTGCTGTACTGATTGCCAGACCTTTCGATCTCTCCAGTTTGCTGCTTCTCCCATGGTGGCAGAGTGTTGGACTCTGTTTTCTCCCCAAATCTGGAGCTTGTTCTTCATTTATTTGCTTTGCTTCAAGATTTGTATGTCTTTTCTGGCTTGGCTTTATGCCTCTGTACTGCCATCTTGGCTTTAAGCCTTCTACCTTTGAATGACAAAATAAAAAAAAAAATAAAAAAAAATAAAAAATAAAAATACCATTGAACAAACATGACTATTATGAATTGATAGAACTATTAAAAATATATGTAACTTTCCAAAATTAAATATAATATGAAAAGTTATCATTTAGACAAATGGGACCATTGACTGACAACTCAATTATCTTACACAATCTCTTACTCCTTGTTTTACAATATATTCATTCAACATGTTTAATACGGTTAGTGTTCTTGTTTAATCACCGTTTAGTGTTCATGTTTAAAATTTAGTGCCATGCCAGTTGTTGGGAAAACGTGCAAATTTTAAAAACTTTTCAAGTGATTTTTATATATAGATCTTGATTCATTATATAGAAACAAGTTTCATGCAAAAATAAAACATGATGTATCATTTAATTAATAGATTGAATACTTACATTAAAGGTTTGAGTAAACCTTTAAATTTTTTTTCTAAAGTGAATGTTTTCTAGATCCCTTTGGTAGATGCCGCCTTCTTGGATCTCCATCTTCTTGGTAATAATCATGCCTATAGGAATCACCCATATACGTTGATGAATGACCTTGGAGGCAAGGTTTGTGGTAGCCTCCTTTAGAAGAGAAAGCAAACCCTAAAAAACTACAGAGAAAAAATATATTCATTTTTCTTCTTAAAATCTACCTTAAAATATACATGGACCCATGTATATATATAAGCAACATAAAAACAAAAGAAGGAAACAATAAAGAATATATGCCAGTTGTTGGGAAAACGTGCAAGTTTTAAAAACTTTTCGAGTGATTTTTATATATAGATCTTGATTCATTATATAGAAACAAGTTTCATGTAAAAATAAAACATAATGTATCATTCAATTAATAGATTGAATACTTACATTAAAGGTTTGAGTAAACATTTAAAATTTTCTTCTAAAGTGAATGTTCTCTAGATCCCTTTGGTAGATGCTGCCTTCTTGGATCTCCATCTTTTTGGTAATAATCATGCCTATAGGAATCACCCATATACGTTGATGAATGACCTTGGAGGTAAGGTTTGAGGTAGTCTCCTTTAGAAGAGAAAGCAAACCCTAAAAAACTAGAGAGAAAAAATATATTCATTTTTCTTCTAAAAATCTACCTTAAAATATACATGGACCCATGTATATATATAAACAACATAAAAATAAGAGAAGGAAACCGTAAATCATTCTCAATCTCTAATTCATATATTTTAATTCTAATTGGACTCCAATATCAACTTGGGCTATCGATGAGAATCCTTTGCGCTTACTATTTTTTTGGCTACTATAAATTAATAATTGGGATGGTCCATTAAACTATGGACCCAATTCAATTAATTTATAAATTAATTTCTACTCCACTAAAAGAAATTAATTGCACTCCAATTAAATGATAATCCAGTTCAAGTCTTAGTTAATAATGAATTCATTCATAATTACCGACTATGAAATATTTATGATTACTATTTATGATCATGTATTGATCGTGATTATATACATATATAAATATCTTTTGTAATCAAGTAGACACTATCAATTCCAATCGAAACATAGTACATTGAATTTACCAATTATATAAAACATAAATATTTCAGATTTGTTAGAAACATATGTCATTTTAATCCAAATAAGAATTTGCTATACCAGGGCATATAAATCCCAACACTAGTAACATTGTTTCGACACAAAATTACGACGTGACACTCTTTCTAAAAATTTTTATTTTATTTTTGTTTTCCATTGATGACTTCTTCTCAACTTTTCTTCATATAATACATGTATTGGGGCAGGTGAAAGCTAGGTCTAATT
>JAOTQH010233396.1:0-13497 GCA_025631255.1 Cornus kousa
AGTCCAAGTAGCCAGAAGATCATCTCCAGGATTTACGCAAAGTCTTCACAAGATGTCGGCTGTATAAGCTATGCATGAATCCTTTCAAGTGTGCATTTGGGGTAAGTTTAGGCAACTTCCTGGGCTTCTCGGTGCATCGTCAGGGAATTGATTTGGATCTCACTAAAGTCTGCGCAATTTCAAAGATGCCCTTTCCTTCCTCTTCCAAGTAGCTCAAGAGTTTTTTGGGCAAGGTTTCTTACTTGCGTAGATTCATCCCAGCACTGGCAGAAGTTTCTCACCCTTTCAGTTCATTGATCAGGGGTAATGCCAAGTTTGTTTGGACAACAGCTCATCAAGAGGCCTTCGAAAAGATTAAGTCCATCCTTAGGTCCTCGACCACCATGCACCCACCTATCCAGGGGCAACCATTGCTGCTTTACCTCACTTCAACCGATAAGTCTATTGGTGCCATCTTCGTGCAACTGGTCGAGGGGCAAGATCGCCCAATCTACTATCTAAGTTGGCTCGTTAGAGAAGCTGAAACTCGATACTCAGCCATTGAGCGCCATTGCCTCACACTTGTCTTTGCTGCACAGAAATTTAGACATTACTTCATGGCCCATCCTGTTCATCTAATCACACGGTGTGACCCATACAGACATCTCCTCTCTAAGCCCATCATCTCCAGAAAAGCATCATGATGACTCTTCGCCATTTTAGGGTTTGACATCTTATGCCATGCACCGCGAGGCATTAAGAGTCAGGCCTTCACGGATCTGCTCGCTCAGTTTCCTGAACAGAGACATGAGTCCCTCGCTGAGACGTTACCTTTTGACGAGCTCTAAGTGGCAACCATACATAGCAGTGATGAAGAATGGCAACTTGCTTTTAACGGTTCTTCTACTACTAAAGGAGGAGGAGCGGGAATTATCGTCACATCTCCAGCTCAACAAGTCACAGCGGCTTTTAAGCTCGACTTTCGCTGTTCTAACAACAAAGTCGAATATGAAGCACTCATTCTGGGTCTCCTCACAGCCCTCTACAAAGGTATCTCAAAGTAATGCATCTGTGGGGATTCCAAATTGGTGGTTAAGCAGGTAACTGGTGAGTATGCCATTCGCGAGCCCTCGCTCGCATCTTATCGTACCATCATTCAGAGGCTCCTTGCTAAGTTTTCTTTCGTACGATTCATGCACGTACCTCACTCCAGTAACAGGTACCTTGATGCACTTGCAACATTAGCTTCTAAACTAACAATTACAGATGATGTGACTCAGGTCCGCATTACCAAACGTATTGGCCTCGCTGCCATCACCGAGCTCTTTCCAGCCCCAACTGTTCCAGACGATGATTGGCGAGCCCCAATCATCAATCAGCTTAAGCAAAATGCAGGACCATTGCCCCTCATGCAACTGTAGTCATTCCAACTATTACAAGGGTCGATATACTTCCGTCTATTGTGCCAGGCATTGGCTAGATGCCTAGACTCTCAAGAAACAGAAGTGGTCCTCAAAATAACTCACGAACAACATTGTGCTACCCCTCTCGTGCTGTACCAATGGCTCCAATGTCAAGGTTACTATTGGCCAGACATGGACACACAATCCAACGCACCTACCCACGGTGTCAAGCCATGATAGATGAAACAGAATCTTATGTCCTCGAGATTGGAGATTGGCGTCACCCTTTTATTGAATTTCTGTTGTATGGCACTCTCCCTGCAGATAAGTAAGTAGCGGCAAAGATAAGGTGTAAATCTGCAAGACTCGAGCTTAGGGAGGGCAAGATTTTTTACGTGCCCTCAATGGTGCGTATTTGCAATGCTTGTCCCGAAGCGAGGCTGCAGAAGTCTTACAACAAGCTCATCAATTTGAGTATCAGGGCGCGCGCAAGCTCTTTACATATTTGTTGCAAAAGGGAGTTTATTGGCCCACTATGGAACGCGACGCCAAGTCTCATGTGCAAAAGTGTAGGCTTTGTCAACATCATCATCATCAAATTCACATGCCGGCTACGCCCCATCATCCCATTAAGGCCCCTTGGCCATTCCATACATGGGGGTTAAATCTTATTGGCCCAATCCATCCACCAGTGCGAGGGCACATGTGGATTCTTATTGCAACCGAGTTCTTCACCAAATGGAGTGAAGCTGTACCACTTAAGCACGCAACCGGTAGCACTGTCACTGAATTCATACGAGAGAACATCATCTGTCATTTTGAGATTCCTGAGTGTCTTCTAACTGACAATGGCACCCCTTTTATGAATCAAAATGTGAAGAGGCTACTCGCGTAATACAATGTCCAGCATATGCGCTCGTCATCTTACTACCCCCAGGGTAATGGCCAAGCCGAGGCCTATAACAAAAATATCATCCAAATTTTGAGTATGACCCTCGAGGAAAGCCCTACCACGTGGGTTGATCAGTTACCATTGGCACTTTGGGCGTATCTTACTTCCAGCAAACGCTCCACTGGACAAACCCCGTTTTCCCTTATTTATGGAACTGAAGCTGTCTTGCCTGTAGATATCGCAATCCCAGCCACACTGCTCGCTTCGCGGAGTGGGATTCCTATGGCTCGGGAAAGTGAGTTGGAGGCCCTTAATGAAAGGCACGAGGCTACCCTTCATCATCTTCAGCAGTATCAATGCAACATAACGCGAGCATACAACAAACATGTCCAACCTCGACAATTTAGAGCAGGTGAGCTTGTTCTTAAGGCCGCCCCACATGTTATGCGAGGGCTTTCAATCCCCAAGTTTTCACCCAATTGGGAGGGCCTTTACATCGTCAGGATATTTAGCGATAGTGGATATTGTACTCTCGAGGGCTTTGATCATTGTCCAATGAATAATGTTTGGTTGAAACCCTTTTTTTGTTAAGTATTTTGAATGTAATGTTTTACTTAGCAAAATTAATGTTCCTATATCAACACATGTTTGCTATCTTTGTTCAAAGCATAATCACTATCATTCACAACTTCCAAGAAAGGGGAAAAGGGTGCACAAGGACAAAAGCATAAATATGAATCTCTTTCTCATTACAATTTTTGAGTTCTCAATTTTTTACAGTTATATACTAAAAGCAATGTACAAAATAAAGACCTAATCTATGTACGAGGTCAGCAATCAGTAGTCATCATCAAGCTCTTGTGAGTAGGTTATCATCACTGCTAAGGTTTCTCACACTTGTGCAAGCTCCCCCTCCAACTGCGCAATGCGAGCTCTGATTTCTTGAAGGTGAGGTGCAAGAAACCGCTGATGTAGGCATTTTTGAGCTACGACTAGTCTACGTTGTAGCCACAAAACGGGAACCTCGAGCTTCTGTACATCGTCTAATAAAAGTGTGGCATCTTTCATGAGGTCCTCGTTAATGGCACCTTGCTCAATTTCCACAAAAATTTCTAAAATCCTCCCAAGGCACATGTACATGGATTGTTGCACAAGTAGATGGCGCAAAGACAGGAATTGTGGCACCTCGGGATGATACGCAAGGGCAGCCTCGAGCAAGTTCACAAAGGCTTGAGGAAATGAGGGCATACCCATCCACTCTACCATAGGAGTGACACTTTGCTTTATAACATGTTCTCCTTCAGCCCCAAGCCCAGTAGCCACATCTTGCTCTTCTCCCTCGCTCCCTAGTATTTCGGTCCCTTGCAAATTTAGTTCATCACCGGGAGATGAGGCTTGCCTCAATTGTTCATTCTTGTCACCCACATGCATAGAGGGGTTAGACGAGGTCTGAAGGTCCTCATGAGGCGAGGGCTGCCTCACTCCATCAGTGGCCTCGACTTCGAGGGAAAGAAAGTCTTGCCCAACATTTTGCATCTCTGCCTCTTGTACCTCTTCCAAATGAGTAGACTTTGTTTCTCTCAAAGGAGAAGATTGGTCCACCTGTGTCTGCTCAATATGGTTGTGTTCATCATAGGGAGACACCACAATGTTCTTGCCCATGTTTACATCAGATAGGTCCTCGCCCAAACCTTCTGATGTCTCGCGAATCGGGGACTCCAAGTGCTCGACTTCATCAGATAACTGAGTGCTATCTCGGGTAATATGAGGACCCTTCTACGCAGGTCTTGCACTTTCCTCTATTTCTACCCCCTCTCGAGGTTGTTCTGACCTAGGTATATATCCTCGCATTATCTCTGCCACCTAGCAGCATGAATGCACACAGGCATGTCTCGCATAGCAATGAGAGGCGAGACGTTTATGGTTAGATCTTCCAATTATTCTTCCTTTGTCTTTGTTGCTATCTCCTCCTGATGACAACAAGATATAGCAGTCTCGCCTAAGGCTTGCTCAAAGTCAAAAATAGGTAAATAAGGAAATTCACTGTCAGAAGCCAATACCTCGCCGGAGCTTACGTCGTGAATAGTGGTATCAACTCCACCATCTCGCACGCGGTTCAGCCTCTTCTCTCCACCTCGACTTGGCCCAAAATTAGCACCCATAGAGCCATGTTCTCCAGTAGGGGTTTGTCCTCCAACACCCTCAGAGGAGGAATCAGTGTCCACTTCCTCGCTACTTGATGTTTCATCTCTGAGTGGAATCCTGCTTGTTGAAGGCATTGGGCGAGTTGCCTTGGTGGGTGCAGGTATGTTGTTTCCTTCCTGCATGGGAGCAACTGCTGGCTCTGTGATATTCACTGAGGCTTGCTTGCGAGCAGGTCGCATATTACTTATGAGGGAGCTCGTGACTTGCGCTTACGAGTAGGTGTTGGGGCCACCTCGCCCTCAATGTTAGTACTCGCTGCAGCAGGTTGTGAGGATTCTCCTTGCTACGAGGAAGCTGGCGTGAGGTCAGGTATAAAGCTACAAAGCTCACCCCAACTCTATAGGGAGCCTCAATGAGAAGTCTCCTGCATAGATCACCAAGGCCTTCACTCGTTGGGCTGGGCTAGAACAAAAATCTTTCCATCTAGCCAGTTTTATAGCCCAAAGTAAGCGAGCTGCCTCAATGCACATGGGCACTCTATGCCTTCCTGGCAAAAATAGAGTGCCAAGTTCTTCTCGCAGCAACCTTATGTGATCTGCTGCAAACCTCGCAAAACCCCATTCATATGAGTCCTCGCCTCCAACAAAGATGTACTGCGAGGGCACTCCTTTATCGTAGCCAAATTGTAGAGGCACCTGGCAAGGATTATAAGTTTTCAATATTTGGCCACCTTCCCATAAGGTAGGTAAATAACCAGGAGTGGTCATTAGAAAAAACACTAGCACCTCGTCTGCATTTAGCCCGTGTGCCCCTGGGGGAATCTGCTCATCATGGTCAAAATACATATGCAAAGTCAATGCCCCAGGCAAGTTTGTGGAATAAGGGCGAGAGATAAATTGGAAGCTTTGGTCCAAGGCATTCCCCAGTCGTCCTCGAGGAGAGCACCCATGCCACCTCCTACCTCGTACGACTTGCTCATCACTTGCTAAGTCTGCAAGACTCGGGGCATAAGTTTGAAACCTCTTATAGAGAAACATCTGCAAAAAGAGAGTCGAGGCATAGCAGCCATGCGTGTAGCGACCAACAGAACACACCATGTCCTCCCCTACCAAGTCCAAGCGATGATAGAGTGTCCCTAAAAATAGGGGCACGAGTACAACTTTAACACCACTCGCTAACTTCACCACGAGGTCCATCAGGCGAGGTAAGGGAGCATCTTCAAGAGTACCCTCCATAATGTACCTCGAAAGCCAACATAACAAGTAGGCCGCGAGACCAGAGGAGTGGTCAATCCAAGGACCAGGAATCCCCTTTAGACCTTCTTCCGAGAGATCCTTCCTCGACTTGGGAAAATCTCTGAAATAATATCGTACCCAGGCACCAAGAGTGGCCTTACGTGTGTCTTTGCCTCGAGAAGCACGGCGAACCCCTTGCTTGCCCCATAGAGACTTAAAATCTTTAGTCTTATCCAGAGCCATTTCTCAATCTTGGGATAGAGTCTACTCCTCTGTAGATAATTTCCACAAACCAGGATTCTCAACACCCTGAAAAGGCAGCCCTAGCAGTTGGCTCACATCTTCGATAGTGGGGGTAAACTCTTCCCATGCAGTAGCAAAGGTATGAGAACTCAAACTTCATCGCGAGAATAGCTCTAATAAACCTGCTACATCGCGAGGGACGTGAAGACGGCGAAACAACTTTATGCTGGGCAAAAGGCTAATCTTCTCTAAGATTGCCTTGTACACTGGATTGGCAAAAATCGCGTCCATCCACGTCTCCCAACTATGACAAGGGCTAATGTGATTCACCAAATTCACGAAGGACAAATGGTAGCGCCCTTGCTCGATACCAAATCTGAAAATGGTGTCGGCAGGGATTCGCGTGGCTAAGTTAATCTCTACCTCCTCTTCCATCAACTCCACCACCTCTAATGGCTTGTCGGCAACCACTGCCTGGTTTGCTCGATGCCAGAATAAATCATGCTTCCCAAATAATGGTGCCTGTCACCATTCTGAATCTGCCGGAACTTTGGGGGGAGGACAATCTTTCTTGCTTAGCTCTTGCTTCTTGATAACCATGATGGCAGATCACAAGTTGAACAAACACAAACAAAAATTATTAAGTTTTGCAAAGCTTTCTCTTCGCTGGCGGTACTGGAAACAACGGCACACAAAGAAAGCTTTCAGTTCTTTCCTTTCACAAATGACCCCTCACACCGTCTTTGCCCCCTTTAAATGCGTCTCTCATCTTGGGAACCCCCAAAATCGAAGCGACGACAGACGGCACATTAATAGTCAGATGCGACCTTTCAAGCTCGCGTCTTTTCACTTTCCTTGAAACAATTAATGCCCTAGCCACCTAGCCTTGTACGTGCACCATTTCAATATGAATCGTCGCACGTGCAGGGGGTCAAAATGTGGGTGTCACTTATTAAAACTGACATGGCATGTTGACAAGTTAACTCGACCTCAACCAAATCCTCCATGGTGGTTTGAAAAGTCAAAAGCCTTGAGAGACCAACTCTTAAGCGTTCTAAGCCCTGGCATCAAGCCAGGCCCATTAAGCCTCGAGAGGTCGATCCTCGAGCATTACAAGCCCTGTCATCAAGCTAGGCCCATCAAGCCTTGAGAAGTCAATCCTCAAGCACCCTAAGCCCTGGCATTAAGTTAGGCCCATCAAGCCTTGAGAAGTCAATCCTTAAGCACCCTAAGCCCTGGCATTAAGCCAGGCCCATCAAGCCTTGAGAAGTTAATCCTCGAGCACTTTAAGCCCTGGCGTCAAGCCAGGGCCACCAAGCCTCGAGAAGTTAGACCTCTAGCATTCTAAGCCCTGGCATCACTCCAGGCCTATCAAACCTTGAGAGACCAATCCTCGAGCACTTCAAGCCCTGGCATTGCTCCAGGCCCATCAAGCCTCGAGTGACCAATCCTTAAGCACTTCAAGCCCTGGTATTGCTCCAGGCCCATCAAGCCTCGAGAAACCAATTCTCGAGCACTCCAAGTCCTGGCATTGCTCCAGGACCATTAAGCCTCGAGAAACCAATTCTCGAGCACTCTAAGCCCAAGTATTGACCCAGGCCCATCAAGTCTTGAGGGACTAAACTTCGAGTGCTCTAAGTCTTGATAACATGTCAGATTCAATACATGGCGCAAAAAGAAGGTAGGATGTTCGTAGCTACAAAGAATCTAAGATTGAGAAACTTAGGAGGATCTTGGATTGGTGGATGAGAAGTCAATAAGTGCCTTCGCTCTTAGCAAGGCCCAATTAACAAGATGATGGGGTCACACATTGTTGCAACAACCTTTATAATCACATTTAATGCTGACCAACCAACGGTCCATCAGCATTTAATGCCACAGAAGGGGTAGGAGTAGTTCGGCGACGTGGTGCAAGGCTCGAGAGAGGGATTAGACCTCTTAGACCCCTAAAACTCTCAGAGCTGCCCACGTGATCCTGCCAAAGCCATGATAGAAGAAACCATTGGGAAATACCCAATAGGATCTGGTTATATATATGGAACTACCCCATAAGGCAAAGGGGACCAAAAGAGGGAGAGTTGTGATAATGTATGATTTTACTTGCCCTACCACCATCAAAATCTTGATAATTGGTTTTCTTCTCCTCCTCTTACTCTAAACATATCCTCTGTTTCCTTCATATTTGTATCCTTGATATCCCTGTTATATTATTGTTTATTATTTGCTTAAGAAAGGACCCCTACATTTTGGCGACTTCACTGGGGAGGTCTAAAAGACGAGGTAGTGGCACATCTTCAGGGGTGCCCTCCACAATGTATCTTGACAACCAGCATAACAAGTAAGCTGCAAGACCTGAAGGATGGTCTATCCAAGGGCCTGGAATTCCTTTGCCCCCTTCATCTGAGAGATTTTTCTTTAACTTTGGAAAATCTCTAAAGTAGTATCGCACCAACACTTCGAGAGTGGCTTTGTGTGTCCCTTTTCCTCGATCATTATGGCGAACACCTTGCGCGCCCTATAAAGTTTTAAAATCTTTGGTTTTCTCCGAAGCTAGCTTGAGGTCTTGAGCCAAAATTTCTTCCATTTGCGAGAACTCCCATGAACCAGGGTTCTCCACACTCTGAAGAGGTAGACCCACTAGTTGGGTCACGTCCTCAATTGTAGGTGTAAATTCTCCCCACGCTGTGACAAAGGTGTGCAAGCTTGAACTCCATCGCGAGATTAACCCCCACATACTGGTAGTATTACGAGGAATATGTAATTGGCGAAACAACTTGATGCTAGTTGCTAAGCTCGTCGCATCCAAAATTGCCTTGTACGCAGGATTGGCGAGGATCACCTCAGTCCAGCTTTCCCAATTGTGGGCAGGACTAATATGATTGTTGAAATTAACATAAGACCAAGGATATTAACCTTGCTCTACCTCAAATCTCAAAATCGTGTCTGCAGGGATGCGAGGGGCTACGCTAATCTTAACCACTTCCTCCATCAGCTCAACTATCTCCAGAGGTTAGCCGGCAACGACAGTTTGGTTGGCTCGGTGCCTAAACAAATCATTCTTCCCAAAGAACGATGCTCGTCGCCATGATGAGTCTTCAGGAACTTTGGGGGGAGGGCAATCTTTCTTACTTAACTCTTATCTCTTAACAACCATGATGACAGATCACAAATCGAACAAGCACACAACATTTTTTTTTTTTTTTTAAAGTCTTGCAAAGTTTTTTTTTCTCTTCGCCGGCGAAGATGGAAACAATGGCGCAAACAGTAAGCTCTCAGTTCTTCCTTTCCACAAATAGCCCTTTCTACCGTCGTTGCCCCTTTTTAAACACAAATGTCATCTCGGGAATCCCTAAAATTGAAACAGCAATAGACGGCGCATTAATGGATGGGGGCAACCTTTCACGCTCACGTCTTTTCACTCTCCTTGAAGCAATTAATGCCCTAGTCACCTAGCCTTGCACGCGCACCAATTCATTCTGAATCGTTGCACGTTCAAGGGGACAAAATGTGGGTGTCATCTATCGAAAGCTGACATGGCATTTTTGACAAGTCAGCGCGACTTCAGGAAAATCCCCCGTGGCGGTTTGAAAAGTCAAAAGCTTTGAGAGACCAACTCTCAAATATTCTAAGCACTGACATCAAGCCAGGCCCACCAAGCCTCGAGAAGTCAATCCTCGAGCACCCTAAACCTGGCATCAAACCAGGCCCATCAAGCCTTGAGAGACCAATCCTCGAGCACCTTAAGCACTGACATCAAGCCAGGCCCATCAAGCCTCGAGAAACTAATCCTCGAGCACCCTAAGCCCTGGCATCAAGCCATGCCCATCAAGCCTCGAGAGACCAGTCCTCGAGTACCCTAAACCCCGGCATCACTCCAGGCCCATCAAGCCTCGAGAGACCAATACTCGAGCACCTTAAGCCCTGTCACCACTCCAGGCCCTACAAGCCTCAAGAAGTCAATTCTCAAGCACTCCAACTCTTGAAAGCATATCAGATTCTGTACATAGCGCGAAGAGAAGGTAGGATCTTCGTAGCTGCAAAGAATCTAAGATTGGGAAACTTAGGAGGATCTTGGATTGGCGGATGAGAAGTTAAGAAGCGCCTTCGCTCTTAGCAAGGCCCAGTTAACAAGATGATGGGATCAATACATTATTGCAGCAATCCTAACAATCACATTTAATGCTGACCGATCAATGGTCAACTAGCATTTAATGCCACAGAGGGGGTAGGACTAGTTCGGCGCTAAGTCACACAATTCTTCATAATAGGTGTCGCTCTCACGCTCCGAGCGCGTTCCCGCTCTTACGCTCTCGCTCAAATTCTCACTATTTATGACATAATTTTGCCGCTCTCACGCTCCCGCTCTCGAATTCGTTCTCGCTCCCGCTCCCGCTCTATGTGACTTAGGTGATACTAAGAGGGAAAGTTACAGTAAATTACTTAAATGAATGATTTTAATTATTTATTTATGTAAAATATAAGCAAGTAAATAATCCCATTTTTTAATTTCTTGCATAAATAATTAAAAGCAGTTGGTAGAATTCACGACAAGTACTCCGCCAAAAAATCATTTTCCTTTTGAAATGGAGTATACGCTATAGATATAGATATAGATATTTATTTATGATACAACTGTACCAAACCTTTATTAAGATCCATACAAGAAAATAAAGGACAAAGAAAGAGTGGTGGAATATATATTGTGCTGTAGAAGATGCAAAGGAAGAGGGATCGGACCAAGTTGGATGGATTCCGTATCATGCTTTTGTTTTTTTGGGTGAATCTCCACCGTTCACTGCACATTCAACGCTTTAAGTGGACCCCATTTAGAACCACTGGATGCGTTGACATCACTTGCCACCCACATGGACTCGTGGCTCTCGCCTTTTCATTTGGTGGTGGTAGTACCTGAACTCATTATACAGACCAAGTGTGCGTGCGTTCCGAATAAATTAGGATATGGTTCAATTGGAGAATTCATTAACTAAACAAATTAAATATGATTTCAGATCCCTGAAAAAGAGAATAACATGAAATTAAGTTCCTATCAAGCAAACCACTCTTTAGCCACTACACTATTTAAAGTGGCTCAAACAACTGAAAATGTGTTCAGATGAAATCAAGCCGACCTTTCTTGGAATCCAACGATTTTCCCAACCGATTCAAATATAATTTTTTGACAGGCCTACACATACCGCCAATAATAATAATAATAAGAATAATCCGACATTGTAAACTTAATAAATACAAATTTAAATTAAACAATTTTTTTTACTTCTATTAATATTACTTCATTATATCTTTTTATTCTTTTGAAATTATTCTCAGTTGTGAACATTAATATAAAAAAATTATCCAATTCAATTGACTTTATTAACCTAATCTATTAAATTCACTCTATTTTTGCTACAATAATTTATTGGAAACTCGGTGTTAAACAAGCGTACTTTGGGTCAAAATTGGAGTGGGTTCCTCTAAGCTTTTGAGGCAGGACCACGTTGGAACGCATTCTTCTCCTAGAAGAGATGAATCAGTGTCGGTTAAGCGGTTCAGATCCGAATCGATGGCGGTTAGGCTTCGGAGCTGGAGCAGCTTCGGCTCAGGCCGAATAGGTGCAACATGTGTGGATACGGGCTGAACAAGTGTGTTGTTAGATGGCAATTTGGCTTAACCGAACTGATGCCATGCCCCACTCGAATTGGAACCTGAAAGTTTATAAATACCCCCTATTGCTGCCATTTTCAGTCAGATTCATAAGAGAATCTTTTGTTGATTTAACTTTTATCCAGATGCTACTTATTGGGTTTCTTTTCCATACAAAATGTGGAATACGTTCCTTACCTATTATTGGGAATCGCACTTGAGATTGGATGTGTTCCTCACATGATATATTGGATAGGTTGGATTCTTTCCTTACCTGCATGTTGATATTTGGATTCCTTCTTTATTTATGTGGTTGCATGTGATTCTTAATAACGGGGTTGGATGTGTTCTTTACCTGCGTTGGAAATGTGGAACCCTTATTTGAGAAGATTATTTAGAAGTTATATTTAGTTTATGATTAACGTATTAGTATTGTGTGACCTTAGCCAGTTAAGTATGTTTTTTTGAAGTATGGTAATTAAGGTTGTTACTTACTAAGTAGTGATCTTGCTGAGCTTATAAACTCTCTCCATTTTTTACATTTCAGGTTATTAATGATTCGTAAAGCTGATGGTGGTGAACCACAACAAGTCAGAATTATTTGAAACGGAGTATACAAAACATAAACTTTAGATGAAATTTTGAGTAAGTCCCGCTAAGAATTTCTTGCGGTAGCTCCTCTCCGTAAAGATATGAACGTGGTATATTTACTTTCTCAAATCAATTTCCGAATGAATGAGAAATTAGTTCCAAAGTAAGGTGTTTGATAAGTTTAAATAGGTATGCAAAATATGGAAAAATGGTTGTTCCACATTGAAAATAAAGTGAAACCAAGTATAATTTATATTGCCCAAGTTTGGAATTTGGATTTGGGCCCAAGGGCACCCAAGTTTTTAAGAGGAGGAAGACCTAGGCAAGCTTAGGTCCAAACCATTTACCACACACGCATGCCCGGTCCGATTCTGTCCAAGATTAATTGTAAAATTCGATTAAGTTTTTATTAAACGGAATTTTGAATAGGGCCTTGTGTTTGGTTTAATTTTATTTTTGGGCTGGAATTACTCCAGTGGGCTTCACGAACTGGGCCTTGGTTTTTTAGGCTGGATTTTTTTTTTTTTTTTTCATAGTTGGTACTCACACACATATATCTCTACTGAGATTTGAACCCATGACCTCCCTTTGGGAGATAAGAGGCTGATACTGCTAGGCCATTGACCCATTAGTAGGGCTGAAATTAATCTAGTGGGCTTCATGAATAGTTGTGTCTGGTCCAAACCAGTGCATCCAAGGATTGCAATTGGTGTAAACCATTGCAACTAGTGTGAACCAATGCACCCAATGGTTGCACCTGGTGTGAACCAGTGCCACTGAACCATTACATCCATTGCGAAAAGGCACCCAGTAGCCTATAAATACCCCCTGGATCATTTGGTAAATTAAACCAATTTAGAATCATCTTACAGATTTCTAAATTCTTCTTCTCTTTCTCTTCTGCAACATACATATATATAGTGTTAGTGTGTCAATCCGAGATTGGTTTAGAGAGAGTACTTCACCGAGTCGATTCGCCCATTTTTCTGGTTTGTAGTACTGCTACAAAAGAAAGGAATGTTGTTGTATCATGAGAGATATACGCCACTGAGTCCGTAAGCACCATAACGAGGCGAATATATCTTAAGGAGATATAATCCAATTCTAGACTCAGCCTATTAACATGTTCTTTTATAGTTCGGTTTTATTTGAGTACTATATAATTATATATAGATATATATTATTGTTTATAATAATTATTATATATATATATGTGTGTGTTAGACCAAGAGGGGGGGTGAATTGGTCTACTTAAACTTTTTCTTCAATGGAAGCTAAATCAAACAAATATGAATCAAACACATAACACAAGGTTTACAAGGAAAACCCTCTCAATAGGGAAAAACCTTGGTTCTTGGCCTTAGCC